>JAEPRC010000073.1:0-91574 GCA_016758945.1 Mucor plumbeus
TTTTTTTTTTTTTTTTTTTTTTTTTTTTTTTTTTTTTTTTTTTATTTTTTTTTTTAAATTTTTTTTTTTTTTTTTTTTTTTTTTTTTTTTATTATTTTACTGATTTATTATTTACAATAAATAAAAAATATCAAAAACAATCAATGTTTTATTAAACTATATTACATATTTCAATGAGACAACAGTAAAACAAAAAAATATTTGCATACAGAGCAGTTGTCAAAGTAATATATGCAAATTAGCGTACATATATATCACGTTTTGCCGACGAGAAAATATTCTTTGATTGAAAAATGTATAATATTTTCTCTTAGTTCTCATACGTAATTTAATGAAAAAAATTCAAATTTTGATTACAGTATTTCCAGACATTTCAGGAAAATTTTTATACTACTGTAGTTGTATATTGAGACAGAGCAAAAATGAGATCTACATAAAGCGAGAATGCAAATTCGTACAAATTGTGAAAAGAATTTGGACGAATAAAGTGTTGTTTCTAGATAACAGTTGTTTAACTTATACATTTTTTTTCTATGAATTGGGCTCATGCTCAAAATAAACAAAATTGAAAAAGTATAATGTAATACTATATAAAAAGTGCAATATATATTGAAAAAGATAAAAATATCACAAGAGACAGTAGTATCTGACAACTATTTTAACTTTAACCATTGTAAATAATCATTTTTTTTTTCTAGTTCTAAACAATTCTTTGAACACTCACTAAATATAGAGCATAACTTGTGCTTCCAAACTTTCGTAGTATGAAGTAATGCAATTTATCTACCTTACAGGCCAAGATGATGCAAATGTCTAAAATTTTATAGTATTGTATACTCTGCATCTCTGGTTTGGTTATCAATGCTTCTAAAGAAAATGATGTGAAGCTTATTATTTACGATATCGCTATAGTATCAAACACTATTTCTTTTTCGGGAGTTTAGATTATTACAGGTAAGTTTATTTAGGTTAACTCTTTTAAATAATACCTTATTAGATTAATTTAATCTTGTTCAAATCCACTTCTCATCATCTTTAAATCTCATTTCATTACAATTTTGTCCTCACTTTATCTAAATTTCAATTTCCATTATATCCAAACTTTATTCTCATTATATCCAAACTTTATTCTCATTATATCCAAACTTTATTCTCACCACATCCAAACTTTATCCTCATTTCATCCCAAATTTTACTTATTTTATCTGAATTCAAAGTAGAAATACTGTAACATTGCTGCATGGATTGCATGCAATCACTATTCATGCATTGCTAAATAATAAACACAGTCTTTTCTCCTTTGTATAAAATGATTGGTAGAAAGCGTGAATTAACAATGAATTTGATAAATTACATATAAAACTACCCGTAGTAAATCTCAAAATCCAAATTATTTAACTCCAATTTAACATGAAATCAAACTTTTCACGCAATTTTCTTTTGATTTTGTTGACTCAATTGGTGGTCCTTACTCGTGCAAATCACTACGACGTGTGTGATTGTTTTCATTACTCTGCTGGTACTATTTGCCCTGGATCCACTTTTCAATGGGAGAACCAAGGAAAGCATGGTTATTGCAAGGAGAAAGGTACAGACAGTGAAGGCAAATGCAAATGCTTCAATTGTGATTCTTGTTATTTGGTGAATTCATTTGATTTTTGATTTCTTGTTATTAAACTATTAAATTATATAATATTTTATTTTTCTACTATTGTTGCTACTATTAACGCATATATCATTCTAATTATAATTATTATTATATTTGAAATAAATGTACGTATTCCTCATCTTCAGGAGTATCATCTAATTGTCTGTACTCAATTTCTGTTTTTGGCAATAAATTCTCTAAATACTCTTCAGACTCCTCCTTCCAGTCTTCTTGACCCTTCAAAGCCATTGCTTCTACAGAGCATTCTTCTAAAATCAACTTTTTTAAGTTGGTCTTGAATGGTTCTTGTGTTTTACGAGCAACTTCAAGGGTGAGAAAATCCATCTGAATTGATTCTAGTGATTTTACAGTTTCAAGAATGAAATCCAAAGGCACACGATTACTCTCTGGTCCGTCTACTTCTTCTTTTGATTGATTAATTCTTAAATGTTTCAGTTTTGAGAATTTACCCAAATCTTGAACAAACTTTTTCTTCTTTCTAAATACCATATTTTCATACGATGTTCCAGAGATTGTTAATGAAGTCAAATAATTAATTTGTTTTGATTTTACTAATAATTTAAAGCTCTCATCGGCTCCATAAAGACCAAGTTCTATTTTTTTTAACTGAATATTCGCCTTGTCCATTGCATTTAAAATACCTGCTGTCAATTTGAGGCATTTGGTGCAGTAAAATTCGAGATTTTTAAGGTTTGTTACAAGCTTAATCAAAAATTTTTGATATCTGTTTTCATCAAAGAAATTCCCGGCCATCATATCTTCTGCTTTTCCAATGATAAGGTTCTTAAGATTAGGATATTTTTGGGAAATATATGTTAACCACTTTGCCATGTTATCAACAAATGTACAATCATCAATTAATAAAGATTCCATTGTCATTGCAGGTTCTGGGATTCCTTTAAAATTATCTTCTGGTATGCCAACCTGAGTAAGAGATAATGCTTTTAAATTTGGCAAATATTTATGAATTTTTTCCATGTGTTGGAGATTCGTATTGACATATTTGAGATCAAGAACCTTTAAGTTCGGGCAATTTTTCAAGTAATCATATAAAACAAACTTCTTTTCCTCATCATCCATCCCCATAATATTTAAACTTAAATATTGAAGTTGGGGACATGAGTTGTTTGCTAACAATGAAAAAGTTGCGACTGGCGTTCCAAATTCTCGTAAAGATGTTAATGTTTTAACCCAAGGACTGAATGCTGCATTGACTTCCTTTTCGTCATAGTCGCGTATAGGGTGATAAGGGTTTTCAAAACGGAAATCTTGCATATTGGGGAACATTGTAGGCAACGCCATATAAGAGTAAACATCAAGAGAAGTTTTAATTATATGTAACTTTTTAACCAGTTTTCTGAGCTCCTTGTGCTTGTCAAAGAAAGTATACATATCTGCAAATTTTTCTGATCTTTCAATTATAATAAATTCATAAAGGACACCAGAAGATTGAATTGCATTGTATATAGATTTTTTTAAGGTGAGGCACTCCAATTTTTCTTCTGCTGATAAATAAGATAAGCAATGAAGCAACACCTCTAGAGGGAGTCGATCAAACATTATATTAGAATGAAGTTTAAATGAAAACCAAAAAGCAAAATATATATCTCAAGTGCATATTTTTTATAGGAGCGGGCGAATACATGATACATTTATATCATTGGCTAGGGTCATCATTGTCAAATAAGCTTACAGTTTCACATATCAATACAAAACTGCCAGAAAGCCTGTTATTTATGCACAATGATAAGCCTATGTCATATATACTTTCAAGACCATTTTTCAAAAACCAAAAAATTGGTGCATGTATCTCAGATGTTTAAGTTTTATAACCATTAGATTTCTACTAAAATTTTCATTTTTGTAACTATAAAATAATTTCGAGTCCAGAATTTTTTGCCAGAAAAAAGCATTACTTTATTACTACGATGCTAAAAGATTACCATACATTTACTGCAATTACTATAGATGTGCTACAATCACATAACAATATATACTGAAGAACATTTGTATAAAGAATGAATAATATTTTATTTTGTGTAATTTTTTGGTATTAAATAAAAAAAAAAGAGAAAAAACAGAGAAAGAGAAATCTATTATATTTACTTGGCCTTAGCAGCCATTTCCTTCTTATACTCTTGAATAAGAGTTTCTTGGACATGAGTTTGGACAGGTTGATGATCCTTGTATTCCATAGAGAATTCACCCTTACCTTGAGTGGCAGATCTCAACTCAGTTGAGTAACCAAACATATCATTAAGGGGAACATCAGCTGTAACATTAAAGTAATCTTCTTGAATTTCAGTATCAACAACTGTACCCTTACGCTTGTTAAGACCGCCAATAACTGAACCTTGGAACTCGATAGGGGCAGTAATGGCAACATTCATAATAGGCTCTAAAATAGTAGGTCTAGCCTTGGCAAATGCTTCACTGAAGGCATTCTTGGTAGCAATACGGAAAGCCAATTCACTGGAATCAACAGCATGAGAAGCACCATCTTCCAAAATCATACGAACACCGTTAACAGGATGACCAATTAAAGGACCCTTATCAAGAGCATCCTTGAAACCCTTCTCACAAGCAGGAATAAAGTTGGTAGGAATGTTACCACCAATAACACGGTTATCAAATTCAGTATCTTTGCCAGTTTCTTCATCACGAGGCATAGGTTCGAGTTGACCAACAACACGACCGTATTGACCAGAACCACCAGATTGTTTCTTGTGAGTGTAATTGAATTTAGCAGGTTGTGTAATAGTTTCACGGAAAGCAACACGAGGTTTACCAGTTAAACATTCAACATTGTATTCACGCTTCATACGTTCAACGTAAATTTGCAAATGAAGTTCACCCATACCGGAAATAATAGTTTCCTTAGATTCAGAATCAACATGTACACGGAAGGTAGGATCTTCCTTTTGGAAACGATTCAATGCCTTGGAGAAATTGGGAGATTCCTTACCCTTGGGAATAAGAGAAAGAGAAATAACAGGTTCAGGAACAAACATAGATGTCATGGTATATTGAAGACTACCATCAGTGAAAGTATCGCCACTAGCACAATCAACACCAAACATGGCACCAATTTCACCAGCACCAAGTTCATCAACATCTTCCATATCAGCAGCATGCATACGAACAAGACGAGGTACCTTAATTTTCTTACCAGTCTTAACATTAGTAATAAATGAACCCTTCTTTAAAGAACCTTGATAAATACGCATATAAGTTAATTGACCATAACGACCTTCTTCTAATTTGAAAGCGAGACCAACAAAAGCACTAGTAGAATAAGGCTTCAAATCAACCTTTTCTTCACCCTTACTAATATCCAAAGCGGTATTAGTAACTTCAGTAGGATTAGGCAAATATTCAACAACAGCATTTAATAAAGGTTGTACAGCAGTATTCTTGAAAGCAGAACCCATCAAAACAGGAGTAAACTTGAGAGAAATTGTAGCACGACGGATAGCATTAATGAATTGTTCAGTAGTAGGAACATCTTCCATCAAATAAATATCAGCAATTTCATCATCTACATTAGCCAATTGTTCAATCAATTCATTACGCTTCTCGGTAGCAAGAGGCATCAAATCTTCAGGAATATCACGTTCAACCAAATCTTGACCACTATCACCTTCATTGTAGAAAGCCTTCCATCTAACAAGGTCTACAACACCAGTGAATTGATCTTCTGATCCAATGGGAATTTGTACAGCTGCAGCTGTCAATTTAAGCTTTTGTCGGAGTTGATCAATAATACGGAAAGGATTGGCACCAGCACGATCCATCTTGTTGATAAAAGAAATACGGGGAACATTATAACGACGCATCTGACGATCAACAGTGATCGTTTGAGATTGCACACCAGAAACAGAACATAAAATCATAACAGCACCATCCAACACACGCAAAGCACGCTCAACTTCAATAGTGAAATCAACATGGCCTGAAAAAGTTTTTTTTTGATAAATTACATGTCAAATCTGTAGTATATAGAAACCCTTACCTGGTGTATCAATAATATTAATATTATTATCACCCCAACTAGCATATGTAGCAGCTGATTGAATAGTAATACCCTTTTCTCTTTCTAAATCCATAGAATCCATCTTTGCTCCAACACCATCACGACCACGGACATCATGAATCTCCTTAATACGGCCAGTATAATAAAGAATACGTTCTGTACATGTAGTTTTACCGGAATCAATATGAGCAGAAATACCAATATTACGAAGTTTTTGAAGACGTTCCTAATTAAATTATTTCTTAGGATTGCTATTCTTTTTCTATCCACATATAATTACTTACAAGATCTTTTGCTTCGACTTCAGATGATTGCCAACGACGACCGAGGCCAATAGGCAAAAGTGAAAAAGTATTTTGTGGTGCTGCCTGTACAAAGGAAGTACTAGCAGCCTTAAAAGATACCTTTCCCGGAATACCTCCAAGTAAGGAACGTACAAAGGACATGGTACGGTATTAAGGTTTTATTGTATAATGTAATATAAGAAAAAGAGAACTCAAAAAAAAAAAGTGGGGGCATGTCAAATTAAAGCATACAGGGGGAGGGGCAGCATCGGGAAAGAAAGTGACGGTCGAAACGGGATAATTCCAAGTTACTTCCAATCAAACATGATTGAATAATACACAGTTCCATTAATTTTATTCATATTTTAATATTTACAAAGCATACATTGTATAATTATACATACATACATATATATAATAAAGAGGTTTTATGGTGTTGTATTATGTCTTCAAATTATTCAATAGATTTGTTAAGAACATTTATAGCATGACCAACAACAAGTACAGCAGGTGCTTTGATCTCTTTTTCTTCTACAACACTGGACATGGATTCTACAGTTCCAAAAATGATGCGTTCTTCAGGGCAATTGGCATTTTCGATCCAGCAAATTGGCACATCTTGAGGGTATTGTCTATCAATCAACATGGAACGCAACTCAGATGCTCTACCAACGGCCATTAAAACCACCAAGGTTTGAGTTGATCCATATATAGGTAAATCAGGCATAGATCCCTTAGTACCTCGGCCGGTGGTAATAATTACTTGATCGGAGACACCTCTAAATGTAACAGGAATCATGGCAGCCATTGGTGCAGAAAATGCACTTGAAATACCAGCAATTAATTCAGGTTCAAATCCACGCTCACGGAACCAGATGATTTCCTCACCACCTCTTCCAAACAACAAAGGATCTCCAATCTTGAGTCTAACAACATGTAGCCCCTGTTTAAGTCCATCCAAACACCATTGCATTAATTCTTCTTGTGCTTCATCTGATCTACCAGTAAATTTACGGGCAATACGTAATTCACCTTGAACTAAGTCTAAAATTTGGCTAGGGATCAATCTATCACTAATGACTAAATCAGCTTCTTCTAATAAGCGTTTGGCTTTTACTGTGATTAATTCTGGGTCACCAGGTCCACCCCCAATTAAAGTGATACGAGGTTGCTTGTTAGATGGTAAAATGGTGTCGATCTCGGGCACGCCACCCACAACAAAATATTCTTTTAATTTGTTGAAAGCAGCATCTTCTTGTTCTTGAGTCTTGAGATCATTCAATCGAGCCATTCCTTTCAATCCCCATTTATCGCAAACCTTGGTAACCCAAGTCATACGCTTGCCTGAATTCTTCATTTCAGGTTCCCATTCTCTAACTTTGGCACGCAATTTACCCATCTTTTGAATTGTATCACCCATATGGTCTGGTAATGCATTAGCGGCAGCTACACGAACCATGTTTGCCAACTTGGGTCCTTTACCATTTGTAGAAACAGCGATTTGAAGAGGTCCATCACGATGTTGGGACATAAAATAGAAATCACACATGGGAGGGACATCAGCGACATTTACTGGGATACGTTTTTCGCGACACAAGTTGCCAATTCTTAACGACTCCTCATGGTCATCCAAGGCTGTCAAAACCATATCAATACCTTCTAAATCTTGATCGATGAAATTGCGATCTTTCCAGTCTACCTCTTTATTTTCTATACGAAACTTGACTTCTTCGTGGAGTCCTGCTGCAGGAGAAACGACGGTAACTTGAGCATCGGCGATCTTGAGAGAAACAATACGTTGAGCAGCGACGTTTCCGCCACCTACAATAAGAACCTTTTTGTCTGCGATTTGATAAGCAACTACAAGAGACCCACCACCTTGGATTGTTTCAAAGGTAGGTGTGGTTGTTCCAGACATTATGTTTTGTGTTGTGTAAAGACAAAAAAAAAAAAAAAAGAGAGAGAGAGATAAAGAACGATAAGATAGATATGAAAGTTTAAATAGCCACTGGGGTGCTCACATCGGAGATTGCCATCAATATTGATGTTACTGATCTGACTACGAGCACTCACCACAGAGCTCATGTTGGACAAATGAGATTTGAGATATGATTTATATACATACAGTGCTCCCAATTTCTAGAAGCACTATTATTCGTAAATTTAGAGACGTAGATTTAGAGTATAAAGCTATTCTTTTACATGCAATTCAAGCATTTTACCATTATGTTTTGATCGATTTCAATACAACGTAAGGATGAAATTTTTAATTTTAAATAAACATATTTGGTTATTGCTTCAAAACCTAGCTTTACCGAATATTTCTTGTAAGATTTTAGTCGCAGTAATAATTTAAATCTGTGTATATTTAGAAAGTAATGATTAGGCATTGAGCTCTCAGGCTGGAAAACAAGTTTCAAGATGAATATTTTGGAATATACTTTCAAAATTCAGGTACATTATTATGAAATTACAGCAAAAATAGATGATCCATGTATATTTAATACAGTTCTAAAATTCAATTTCAAATTACAGATTTCTTTTTTATTATGTATGGCTATTCATATCTACCCTAATATAAACAAAGTCAATACTAGAATAAGAGTGCATTTACCTAACATTGGCCTAAATTTGACCAGAATCGATTGAAAAACTTAAACTTTAAAAAAGAGGTATATTTTTTTTTTATTCACAATTCACAAGATATACCCAACGGAAAGTTATGCTATATTTTTTGTTTCAGCAAAAAATATTAGCTTTTTGCCAACATAATTAAAATGATAGTTCACATCACAGCTTAAAACCTATCACAAGTGAACCCCAAAATCGATTTGATAAATTGATTCAAAAATAATCCAAAGAACAAAATTTCTCAATTGCTCGTGGACCGCAAAGTAAGTTGAGTTAGAATATTGGGTAGTTTTTGTACAGTTTTAATTTTGCATTTGGCTAGAAAAATTTGAACAAATGTTTTACATTAAATTTTGCGTAAAATGCAATTGAAATTTTAAGTTTTTTTTTTTTAAAGATTCACATCACTTTTAATAAGCATATTTTCAATTTAAATATTTGATAAAATGTGCAGCAAAATTATTTATCAACTTAGCTATTGATGAGCTTTTCAACTCCATTTTTTGCAGAGAAAACAAGGTTTTTGTTGACTTTTTTTTTTTCAAATTTAAAATTTGGGAAGAGGGTATACTGGTCCTTTTTGGAGCAAAACCGAGATATTCTTTTTTTTAGGCATTTTTTGAGGATATACCTACGAAAAATCTATACTTTTAGAAAAACTTAATTAGATCTGACAGAGCTCGCTGAGATTTATAACAGAATAAAAAACAACAGTTGCTCAATTTAACGAATGTTTTGAAATCTGCTAAAAATGTCAAAAAAAAAAAGTGCCTAGAATTTTTCCATAACCAAATGTGTTATGAATAGATTCAAAACAAGTAAGTTTCATTATCCAAGAGTGTTAGTATAGCTTAATTTTTTGTAGCGATATAGGTACTCAAACTTTCTGCTTTAATAATAATGAAATACGTGTAAAATCTGAAATATTAGCACTGAAAAAGTTATACCAGCTGCAAAAAATAGGATATTTTTGGATACTTATTTTTGGATTAAACTTAAACATCTTAGGTACATTAGCATATAATACTATCTCGGAGTTGTCAAGTGAGAAAAAAAGTAGAGCAGTGTTGAAAAAAGAGACCCACTTTTTAAGGAAAAAATAGTAAATTTTACCTGTTTTTGAGTTTTTTATGAGAAATAAAATAAATTTAGAAACAAATAGTAGTCATGCAACTCACAACTCATTATAGCCTCCCTGATAAGTTTTTAAGAGCATCAATGCTCTCATTTGAGCACATCCATAGGCTTAAATGAGCGTATATTTTTGCAGGAAAAAACGTCCCAAAATGTGCTAAAAATATTAAAACTGGGGAAAAATAACACTCAAAATGCCCTGATTTTATTTCATAAATTTATAACAACAAATACTCTTTTATAATATATAATATTGAACTGTACCGTAGTGATATAGGAGGTTATAGTGGTGTACGTCAAACTGCATTTTATGATGTTGCCCTAAAGACTGTACAAGAAATTTCTTCAAAGAGTAGATTTACTACTTATCGAGTTCAAATTACGGGGTCTAAATTATCAAACTCCGTTTTATGCGGACTGTATCATAAAATATCAAGAAAATTGCCACAAAATCTAGTTTCCAGTTGATAACTCTTGCAATTTTAAAGCAATCTCAAAGAATAATATTTCAAAACAGATGTATAAAGAAGAGAAATAAATCCAGTAACAATCCCAATTAAGTTTATACATTATTTATAAAGTTATCTCCATTAAAAGCGTATAAAAATGAAACTTCAATGGACTATAACTCGAGGTAGCAACCGTTTGGAAAACTAGTTTATAAGCCAAAAGTGATTCTTTTATTTAGTTTTATTATATTTTATCATAAAATTAATTTCGAAAAATCATGAATTTTTTCCTTGTATACCCTCGTTCAAAATTTAGGTTTTTCGAAGAAAGCTAATAACTCTATGAAAAATAGCGCTAGAGTGACAAATTATGCCTCAAATAATAGGCATTTTTTTGCTCTATTTGTCTGTAACAGTAACTTTAAAATTCTATTATAAAAGTATTTTTAGAAACACTAAAAACTGGTTTTTATGTTTTTGCTTTTTTTGCAGACTTTTTGGAGGTAAACGTTTTCGATAAATACATGGTTAAATGCAGAATTAAATTCCATGTAGAGGTTATTTAATAAAGCTAGTCAAACTACTATACACTTTCGATGCCAATTTTGCATTTTAAACATTTTGGGTTGTTTTTATCAATGTTTTCATCACTTGAAAGTTTTTATTTTAAAATACCGCCACACCTGAGATGTATAAAAATTTCGAGAAAATTCGTCGAAATTGTTATTTTTTGTGATGCAATGGTATGTAGGGGATGATAAATTAGAAAATATAGTGTAGTTACGAATGGAACAACTCATTGTAAATAGAAACAAGGTAGTAAAGTAGTTTTTTCAATTCAAATACTTTAATTGAGCTTACAAAAGTTTCTTGTATTATATTTATGAGGAATAATCTATCAGAATTAAGAATCACCGAATTACCAGTTTAGATCATTTGTCAAACCATGATGTTTGACATGCAAATCATAATACTATACAATGCTGTATTCCATGCGTTGTTTATCATCATGCTACTACAGGTCTATAGAAGCATGATTCTATTATATTTGTGCTGAACTAAGATACTATTTCCACACATAGGAAATCAAATGTCATCTCAAATAAAACTATGTTCAAATATTCAAATAGAGATGACATAGATTTAATCATAAAATATGAAAAGTATGAGTAACGTAATATACAATAAAATAAACTGAATTATATAATTAAAGAACGAGTAGAATCATAAAATAAACCTGAAAAACACATAGACCAAGGTAAGGATTGTTCTATGTGGATCATTAACAAATATGTCGAAAAACAGACATTAAAAAGGCGTCTTATTTATGTAAATCAAGAAGCTCAATATAAACCTTGAATCACGAACAAACTAATATATTTATGAAAAGAATAAACATATGGATATCGCATGAGTAAAATAGAATCATACTTTTGTGATTCAATAAAAAGCATGAATAGAAGCATGGAATGTAGCATGGCCTGATAAACATTATGGTTTAACAAATACTCTAAATTGGTAATCCCGTGATTCCTAATTCAGATAAGTCACTGACAGTTACAGTAAAAACTGCCAGGCATAACGAAATTACAAATAATATAAATAGAGTAGAAATATAGACTTATTGCACACACGATCCATTTTTTTTAATAAAGAAGGATTTAAACTGTATCTTTTTTAAAGCTTTCCTCATTTTACTGCAATATTCACGCAATATCCACATGTTCATTCTTGCAGTGGAATTACATACTAAAAGCTTGATAATCATAAAATAACTTAATTTACAAGTATCACTCACAGAGTTCATGCCACTTGAAATATTAAAGTGCAGCAATAATCAATAATAAACAGATACTCAAAGTGAACACAATAACAAACGCATGCGAAAATACAAAATACTTTTGAACCAATACATGTCGTGTGAACGATAGCACCCTTGATCACAGTGCAATCGATTACACAAATAACATATAAACCAAGAAGTATTTTACCTAATTCAATAAATAATAATATCAAAGATATTAGGTTTAAAATCAACTATTCCCCTGTGTCATAGTTACACTACCAATAAATAAGATTTTAAGCACACATTAGAACTCACACCTTAAAATCAAGGTTACCTAAATAGATATAGCCAATAGCTCCCAAAAGGCCTACATTGTCGCACTTGACATATAACCCTTTATGGTCGATGCTTCGCATGATTTATCCTTTCAATATAATATTAGTAACAACAACTCAAAATTAGAAGATTACTCCATTCAAGTCTGATGGTATACAAGTTCTCTAAATCACTATAAATACCCTCATACTTTTTCAATTATATTTAATCTTCAGAAATCTTTTGTAATAAAACTTTAGCTGATTATAATTGTATTTCTACCGCTTTTATTTTTATATTTTTTTATTTTTAGTAAACAACTTCGTTATTTACTGCAATTCTAATTATATTATTATTCACATTTAATTCACTCGTCCAATTAGTATATATAAACCCTCTCTATAAGCTCATAATAAAACGGTACTTTTTCATTTGAATAATTTTATACGTTTACCTTTTGATAAATCAACTATGACACAAGGTGTAGTGAAATACTACTAGTCTTTCAATACATAAAATTTATTAAGTGAATCTTAGATAGAGAATCAAAGATTGAATCATATCAAAGTGTATAATTAATATTACACAAATCATTTAAGAGTCATCAATCACTCCCACACGCTTAATAATTTAAGCATGCACAAATTACGCCATTAGTAATTTGCTAGTAACATTTAATAATTGCTATAAATACCAAATAGATTCAGGGAATCTATTTGAATCTTGCTTTACTTTTAAACTATCTTTAATAAACTTAGAAGAGTTATAATTGTATTTCCCATCATATTGCTTTTTTAATATGTTTTTTTGCCGCACAAGGGAATAGTTGACTAAACCTAATTTCTTTGTTATTGTTATTTATTGAATTGAATAAAATACTTTTTGGTATATATGTCATTTGTGTAATTGGTTTCACTGTGATTAAGAGTGCTATCATTCACACGACGTGTATTGGTTTAAAATTATTTTGTATTTTTAGCATGCGCTTGTTATTGTGTTCAATTTGAGTAATTGTTTATAATTGCTACACTTTTATATTTTAAGTGGCATGATATCTGCGAGTGATACTTGCAAATTGAGTTATTTCATGATTATCGAGCTTTTAGTATGCAATTCTACTGCACTCCCTTAACATTTAGTTATTCACTAATAAAAATTCATGGCCAGAAATGAGTTACACTCCATAGTTTAATTTTTTTTTTTTAGAAATTTGAGTTAAGACAACACGAAAAAAGCAACAAGATAACAGATATATCCAGAAGTGAGTTATCGCTAAAATTTTGTCTGCCAATGATAACAAAAGCCTACATTTAAGTAAGCAACTTTTTTTTTTGGTTCTCAAAAAACATAAAATTTTGGAAGAGCTATATAGAAAAGAAGTTATAGTGTACCTTAATTTTTTGACCTCATTACTCATTACACATCCCAAAATACCAATTTCAAGGACCTGCACAAAACATTTGCATAAATAATTCTTTGTAAATACTGTTAATAGATTTACACATGTAAGGGTTACAAATAACTCTTAATTGATCTAGGCTTGTTATAACATGACTTTTTGCATAAATTCAGAAAATCTGATGTATTTCAGACGCATTTTGGCATTTACAGCATTACTAAAAACCTATTTCAAATGCCGCATTATGCATTGGCTAGGTTTTGTAGCTGAACATTATCAGACAAACAATTACAAGTCAAACGAGATTCAATGAAATACATTAAGAAGCATCTTGTGTACTCAACTCTAATCTCCATTTTGAGCTTATCAATAAACTGAAAAAAAGTGTAAACAATTCCAAAAGAAAAAAAAAAAGGAATGCATTCCGTAATGTGTCAGTCTATCAAAATTTATAAAAAAAATAGATTACGATTAAAGGTTTATTATGCATTATTATGGCTTCAATAAACAAAACAAATGTGATGAGTAGATGAAAGAGGAGGGGATTCATTATACAAACGTATTTATCGTCGAGGATATCCCGAAGAATTGCGATGATTATTTAAAACCAAATGGAATAAAGCTTGAGTATCAGGTTTTTGACTGTGAGACATACAAACATGAATGATGGGCCTTTCGCCACCACCGTTATAATATGCCAAGCGGATATTTTCACCAGAAATGATTTGGACAAGCTCACCCTATTTAATTGCTCTTAGTTTTAATTTTTTAAAAAAAGTAAATTGTGATGGTTTGACTTACGGTATCTACATGTCGAATTTCAATAAAGTATGGATCAATGGCAATGATGTAAGGATGTTCATATACAATATTAGCAGGTGTACCTTCCCAATCACACACAGTCGCAGGCCTAAAAAAAACAGAATAAATACCACATTTTGTTGATTATACCATGACTACCACTTACTTTCTTTTATCTGCTCTAGGCACCAGAGAACCATTTCTGTTATTGACATAGAATGCAAACTTATCATAACACAACAAGAACTTGTCATTAATACGATACATGGCTAACGGCTTCAAAGGCTCTTGATGACGAGTTACGAAATAGAATTCAGGATCTTCAGAATCAGGAATATCACGACCTACAGTCAAATTCTCTGGATCAATGACCTCAAAACCTCTTTCACATACAATATTCAATTTAGCCTTCAAGAAATGAATATTACTTGCTTCAGCACCAATATAAAAGTCCTATAATAATTATTAACATCAATGTTCTCAAAGAAGTAGTCTTTCTTTTTTTTTTCTTTTTTTTTTACCTTGTATTTCTTAAACCATCTTAAATAATCAGGTCTATTACTAAAGATAGAAGGTCTATGTGTCAACAATTTTTCATTCTTGGGATCACGCAAATCACAAAAAGGTTCAAGCGCAGTAAATACACTAGTAGTATTCTTTTTCTTTTTAAACACAAGCATATCACGACCATTACAGAAACCAATTTGGAAAAAGTTGACATGTTGAGCAATTTCGACCTCGATACGATCAATAGCTCTGGTATTACTTTTAGAGTCCAATGCATCTACTGGATAAGCACGCAATGCCTTTTCTGTCAAGACAATCAAGATATGATACTTTTCCATAATAGCCAATTGAATCACACTCTCACATTGAATAATACGACGTACAGAGTTATCTTGTCCTTCGGTCTTGAAAAAGACGCCATTATCAGTGCCAATAGCGATTTTCCTTTCTTGTCTTGAGGATATAAAGGGAACAGAACAATTGATTCGAGTGGTTGTTCCACTGGATTGACCAGAGCCAATGTTTCTAAAGTTGACATCGTCCAAGGGACGTAATTCAAATACATCAGCATCCCCTTGACGTTTTTTCAAAGAAGCCTTAGCATCATCGATCGCTTTAGTCCACACTTGTTTCTCCTCTAGAGAGGAACAAAAGAATGGATAAACAGCGCCGCCGCGAGAACCTAAATGATGTAAAATCAAAGCGACTTGGCCACCAGGGATAGTATAGGAAGTTGCAGTTCCTGACAATTGATATTTTACATTTGTAGCGTTATTTTGAACCACCAACATTTGTAATGGAATAGGTTTTTTCCAGATACGATACTCTTCACCAGTATTGGTTTTTCGAAGCTTGGTCATTAATAACATATGATCAAAAACAAAAGCATAAATGTCATTCTTGTCAGCCACGTCCAAGGAGCCACTACGACGTTTCAGTGTGCCCTTGTGATAAATGCGACGATTAGGATCACTTAATTGCAGTTCATGGTATTCACCTTGTTTAAATGTAATGCTATCACGAATATGCAAAATAGCTAAACGTTTCTTGATGTGAGTAGCAGTGTTATCAGCTTTAGTAGCAACGGAACGAATAATTTCATAACTACGAGTTAAAAAGACATGGTCTGGGTGTTCTGCAGGAGTCTTTTTCAAAAGTGCCTCAATCAACAATGGATAACGTTGCATACGTGTAACAGGACTAAGCAAATAATGCCAGATGGGTAAACGGTTGGTACGTTCATGTTTGGCAATTTCTTTGGTGAATTTCTCAAACTCGGGATTCTTTTTGATCTCTGCTTCAGCCAAATATTTTGCCAACAATGCTTGTGGACTATACTTGACATAAGCCTCTTCAAAGAACTGCATGTGTTGAACTAAAATATCACCAATAGTAGGTACACATTCACGTTCATGTTGATGATAACGAGCTAACATGTCTTTAAACATGGCTTCACTCATTTGTAATAATTCTTGATAATTGTTAAATACTGTATTGATAAATGCGCCTACACGGTCTGCTTCAATAGCTCCTGAATCCTCAATTCCTTTGACAATAACTTCTTGTAAAATTTTTAAATCTGCCAAGTATTTCTCTTCGGAATAAATTGTTTCGTTAAGGACCTCTTGTCTTCCAATTTCCTTTGAATCTAATGTCAAAAGGAAATCTCTATCCATTCTAGCGGACCAAGCTTCATGAGAAACCAACTATAAGATGTAACTGTTAATGCATTTATAATTTGTATGAATGCTATTAAAACTTACCCAACCACCAGCAGGAGAACTAGGGCTTTTATCAGCTGCATCATGAGAAACAGTAGCTTGAACCTATTTAAAGCAAAATGAGATCTACATTTACACTTATAAAAATAGCAGATAAAATGTTTACCTTGTTATTGACAATAAAATCCTTGCCAACATTAGGACAAGAATAGGAGTAACAACCTCCCAATCCAGGATGACATCCAACACTATAACAAGGTGTCAAACTAGGAATAACGCCCTCAGGAACATTTTCCTCTGTAATATCTTCTTCCAAAAAGTAAGTATCTTCTGAATTTACAGAATTTGAAATGATAGATTTTTGAGAATATTGAGTTGGAGAAAACAAAGGAGGTTGACTTGTCATTAATATATTGCAAACCAAAATACAATAATCATCAGGCACTTGTTCCTTTAACAAATTTCGAATAATAGTAACTGCTTCAGATCCAGTAAAAGATTCATTATATTCACTAGCACACCATAATTCTCGAACGTTTTCCAAACCTTTAACATTACGCATAAATGCAACAGATAAAACAGATACAAAGCCGTAATTGGGCTCATTTACTTTGGAAGGAGAAGTAAAAGGGGCTTTTTCGGTATCAACAACTGGAACTACTTGAATATCTTGAGAAAATTCGAGTTGAGATGGTGCTGGAGATTCGATTTGAGGTTGCATGACAGGTGCCATAACTTCAGTTTGAGATTGCTCAATATTTTGATATTCATTTTGCTTGGGAGTAGGAGTAGTAGCAGTAGGAGTAGTAGCAGTAGTAGTAGTAGTAGTAGTAGCAGTAGTAGTAGTAGTAGTAGTAGTAGTAGGAATAGTAGTGGCTGGAGGATACATGTAATAACTAGATGGATCAATGTATTGCGTACCTGAATTTTGCTGCTGTTGTTGCTGTTGGAATTGGGGTTGAGGTTGGGGTTGCTGCTGCTGCTGTTCCTGTTGTTGTTGTTGTTGCTGTTGCTGTTGCTGTTGCTGTTGCTGTTGCTGTTGCTGTTGCTGTTGCTGTTGCTGTTGCTGTTGCTGTTGCTGTTGCTGTTGCTGTTGCTGTTGCTGTTGCTGTTGCTGTTGCTGATACTCTTGAATAACTGAGCTACTAGGAGTAGCAGTAGCAGGAGAATATTCATTAGCATGATGCTGTTCAGTAAAATAAGGCTCTTCATCACTATCAGTATCAGGCGATACGGGCACAAATGGCATTTCTCCATCATTTCCAAGCCCATCTGTATTTATTGATTCAGGCAAATAAGTATAACGAGGACGTTCGATTGTCATGATCATGTTGTTACGTAAAGCAGAAGGAGTTCTACGGCTCTGTTGTTGTTGATGATGTACAGGCACAGCAGCTGGATTAGGTCTAAAACCACCAATATTGGTAGGTGGATAAGAAGGTGGGGGTGGTGGAGTACCTATAGTTGAAGGAGTTGAAACAAGTGTAGATGTATCTGATACGTGATTTGTAAAATTGGGTCTGTAAGAATTATTAATAATTTCTTGGGTTGTATCAGGATAACCTAAAGGAGGATATACTTGTTGTTGTTGATGTTGTTGTGGAGGAGATCCAGGTGGAGTACCTTGACTTGGATTACGTTGATGTTGTTGTTGATGGTATTGAAGTGGAGGATATGGTGCACTTTCGATACTACCACCTGATGCATGTCTTTGATGATGTTGATATTGAGGTAAAGGCATAGAGATATTTTGTTGAAATGTTGGATCTAGAAAACTAGTACTTGAATAATTATTATCAGAATAAGAATTAGCATCGTTTGTAACCGAAGTAACTCTTTGAGGAAGAGGAGTTGGTGGTAATGGATGATTTGATTGATAATTAGAAGATACAGTAGGAGGAGGATAACCGTAGTTATTCTCAGGAGTACTGAAGTTTGAGGTAGTATTATTTTGATAATAGTACTTGTTTGAATCTTCCAAATTATTATTTCTTAAATAACCGTTACTTTCATTACGAGGAGGAAGTGATGGAGGAGGGCCAATATTAGCATTGCTATTATATTGTTGATGCTGTGGTTGTTGTTGTTGATAATAATTAAAGTAGTTGTTCTATATTAAGTTGTTAGAATTTGATCATTTACATATATTATAATGCTCATACATTGTTATTATTATAATCATTATCATATACACCTGAACGTGAGGTGTGAGGTTGAGGTCCGACTAAAGAATTCAACATTGCGTCTACTTCATCTTGTGCATTAGACGTATGTTGTCCACCTTCATAATAGTGTTGTTGTTGTTGCTGTTGCTGACTAGACATTCAGTCTTTCTTTCTATTTTCTGTTCTAATAGAATAAATAATATAGAGTAAAGAAAAAGGGAAATACAAGTGGGCTTATATATAAAAAACGAGGAATTACTATATATAAGTTAAAATTAGATTTTATTAGCTTTTATAGCTCAGTTGTAATTTGATACTTTTCCAGTTTTTTTTTTTTTTTAGCTTTTAAGGTTGAAAATGAATTGATTTTCTATATCAAAAAAGAATAATTGAAAAATATATACAGGATGTACAAGATATAGAATAAAAAACACTAGTAAATATTACGAGAAAACCCCCCTTTTTTCTTGAATATTTATTCATGTTGTTGCCAACCATCTCGTGACGTACAACAATTTAATACGCTTTAAAGGATTTTTTATGCTTTGTATCACGTATAAATATACAAAAAGGCACGCTATAACAAAGATGATATGGTATTCTTGCAAAGACTATTTTTTTTTTATTAAACTTGAATTTTTGGGTAGGAAAAAAAGATTAAAAAAGAAAAAATTTGAATTTTTTTTTTTCTTGGAAATGTGAGTGGTATCATTTGAATAGAGTAAAGAAAAATAATAAAAAATAAAAAATAAAAGTTTTTGTTTAAACAGTTACACCTTGTTGATTGTTATCAGATTTCTTTGCAGCTAAAGTCTTTGCATAGCGAAGACCACAAGCATTACATAATTCCTTTGGTCCATTGGGTCCTTTTCTCCATTCAGGGGAATCTGTGCTTTGACATTGAGCGCACATTTTTGAGATTTCAGTAGCCTCAACAACCTTCTTCTTCTTTTGCTATATTTTTTTTTAAAAAAAAATTAATTTATTTGTTTGGATATCTTATTTTGTATTTGTTTTGTGTTACCTTTCTGCGCTTGGGGTTGGCGTAATTTTCAAGTTGCTCTTTCAATTTACGATTTGCCAATTGCAATTGATGAAGCTCATATTGCCATGAAGTACCTCTGACAGTTTCCAATTCAGCAAATACATTTTCATCATTATCTGAAGATGTATCAGCCATTGATTCCAATACGGGTGCATCACCAGTTGAAGTACTTTCTTTAGCTCTAATTTGAATGAGTGCAAATGATGGACGACCAACACCAAATGAAACATCACCAGGATAAAAAGTAGAAAAGACAGGAATATAATCACCCTTATTGTTTTGCATAGTATGATGCAAGTTAACAATACGACCTTCTTTGACAAGCTCCAAAGCACGAGTGATATCACGTACATTATTATCACCTACATATTGATAGATGGCAGCGCCTTCCAAAGCATCTGCAGAAAATCCAACAACTTCTTCACTTGTAGGTGTAACATGCAAGAAAAGACCAGTTAAAGTAGCTTTAGTCCAGAACTCAGGACCAGATGTGATGTCAGTTGCTTGTACAATTTCTTTACGAACCAATTCATACATGGGTCTCTCACGGCCAGCCAAGATGAGACATTTACGACCTTTGCTTTGATCAATATGAATTTTACCTTGACATTCCATCCACATGTAACCAGAGTATTTACGACGAACACGGAAAATAAGATTAACAACTTTATCAGTGTTACCAGCGGCTTCCTTGATTTCACGCATGACAGGAACAATATCAGAAGGATGGCAGATAGAGGATAAAGGATGACCAACTAATTCCTCTGGGTCGTGTTCTAATAGATGAGATGAAGAACGAGAACAATAAAGGAAGAAACCCTTTAAAGAAAGAACATGAATGAAATCTTCAGATTGATCCAATAAGAGTTTATTCCATTCCTGTTGTAATTGCTGTTCATTATCACCAGCACAATTAACGAGTTCCAAAATTTCAGGGGATGCTAATGTTGAAGATGCAGGAGCAGTGGTAGGTAACTCTCGGAAATAATCATCCACAGGTTCCGAACTAAAGCCTATGTTGAAAGTTTAATAAATCAATGAAACACATTATATTATGCTTCAATATACTTACTACTACCAGGAATATAAGGTGGGATATTCATTTGTTGATAATTCACCATATAGGTACCATCTAAAAAGATTTATCAAAAAAAAACAAAAGTCAAAATTTATGCATTAATGTAACCATAAATTTATGATTTTACCTTTCATCTTTTCTAAAATAGCATTGGGTTGCTCTACAAGATCTACTTGTAAACCAACAAAGAAAGCAACCTCGTTATTTTCATTACAAATAGGAATGACAGTGATAAGGTTGACAAATGGTTGACCGCCCTTTCTGTAATTGATAATACTAGCTTGATGTTCTCTGTTTTGTAACATTTGAGCCTTCAAGTGGTAAACAGCTTGATTATCAGTATAAGTACGACGAGAACCACAAGTAACTTGACCATCAGGAGCTTGTAAGAAACGACAATTACGACCAACAATTTCATTAGCTAAATAGCCTGTCAAATTTTCAAAGGTAGGTGAGCAATAAACGATTGGACAATCATATTGACGAGCATCTGTAACTAAGAAAGAACAAGACATATCAATAGGGCCTAGATTAATTTGTGGATTTGGTCTGTTTACAAGTTTTGATAATACGCCAACAAAATCAAAACCTGAACTAGAGTAAACACCAGTCAATGGAGCATCTGATGTTTGTTCAACTTCAACTGGAGCAAGGTCAATTATTGGGATTTCTGCCAACTGCTGATCATTTGCAACAGGTTGATTTAAACCAGGAATATCGAATGCACTTGCTGTTGCAGTTTGTTGCTGTTGATATTGATGAGACATTTTATATATCTATCTATCTATATATATATATATCTATATATATGTATGAAAAAAGAAACAAAAAAAAAACAAAAAAAAAAGATGAAAGAAGAAAACAATTGGAAAAATGAAGCTGTCTTTTATATCCCCTTTTTTTTTTTACTGAGACCCGGAAAAAGGATTATGGTTTCCTTTTTTTGATTGAAATACAGGTATGATTGGCTATGATCTATGTCTTGTACAGTTGTTTGTGAATAGTTGGTTTTCCCTTGAATTTGGGACTAAAAAAATTGACAACTTTTTTCCCATATAAACAAAAGCTCTGTGTGTTCCGCTGCTCCCCCCCCCACACCTCCCTCTTTTTTTTTCTAGGCATTTGACAAAATAAAAAATAAAATAAAAAAGTAAATCTATTTAAATCGACTCCATAGTTTTAAGGAGTATCGTTGATTATCAAAAGAGTCCTTTTTTACTATTTGTTCACTTTACATTTGTATACAACAAAGGGGAGAAATAAAGAGAGAGAAACAGATCGTGGAATGAATTAAATTTCATATTCATACTGTAGCCAGGTAATATGAAAGATTCTTCTAGATCAAAAACATTACATTGCACTACCATATACATAAATATATTTAAATATACCTAAACACCGAAAAAACTAAAATTCGGCTGCAAATAAAAGGGGGTTCCTTTTTTTTTTTTTTTTATAGGGAGGATTTATGCAACAAAATAAAATATCTACATCTTTTGTATACATACATAATAATGTGGGGTTTATTTTTTCGAATATCCCACACACACAAAATATTGCTCAAAAACAATATTTTTTTCGTAATACATGATACAATATCAAGGCGGTTGTCGTTTGGTATTACATTCGGTTTGAATAGTCAAATGTCCAATTATCAAATGTATATTAAACAGATCTGCACACAAGAAATGCCTATTTAGAAACTTGTTAAGGTTTATGCACATTTAATTTATATATGCGCCACAGAATAATTATTTAGTGGTTATGCTACAACAGCAACAACAAACCAAAATGTGATGGGAACTCAAAGTGGTACCATTATATCACAACAACTTATCAAAATAAAGATGCACAAACCAAATTTGTATTGTTTGTTGTAATGTTTCTAATCAAGTAAAAATGACAATTGTATTTATAAAATGGACAAAATTTACTATATATATTTATCAACTTTATATTACTATGCCTCATAATTCATATTATATCCTTGTTTCTTCTAGATTGATTATTGTTGTTGTTGTTATGATTGTAATAACCGCCCTGAGGCTAGCATTTTTAGGATGTAAGGTTCCGGGAATTTGAAGGAGAGAGTTGAAAGCAACTCTAAATTAAGTTGGTCATATTACTTTTCTAAATAAGTGATGCCCGAGTATTCTAGATTTTCACCAAATTAGTAAATATAGAGAGGTATTTTGGTTCATATTTTGTACATATAAATTTATATACATTTACATGTTATAAAAAACAACCAACCTATATAATTGAAATCAACTAGCAAAAAAAAAAAAAAAAAAAAAAAAAAAGTGTATTTTATGTTATAAAAATCGCCCCTTTCTATTTTCTTGGGTTAATAGATTGGATATATGTGTATATATGTAGGTTTTTCTTTTTTTAAAAAAAAAAAAAAAAAAGAAGAGGACAAAAACAAGGTATCTGTTGTATATAATGTTTCTTTTGTCGAGAAAAGAACAAAGGGGGGGAAGAGGCGAAAAAAAGGAGGCTTTTTTTTTGTGATTTTCTTAATGAGCGATCTCATCATATAACATTTCTATTTTGATTTTAGATGAAATATTTTAGTTTACTATTGTTTCCTATGTACTCTTTTCATATACTTACGCTTAAGTTGTTCCTTAGTAAGTTGATCTTTATATCTATCAAAATCAAAAAAGCTTTCTGGAATTGGTGGGGAATCTGGCTAAAAGTATAATCAAGTTAGAACCAACTCAAAAACCTTTGTTTATATTGATTTAATTACCTCATCATCAGGATCATGATACTATATATCAAAAAAGAAAAAGAAAATTAGTAAATAAAACATTATGTATTCTCCTCTTTTTACACTTTACTGGCTCTAGGTATGGATGTTTCAATGCTTCTTCAACTGTGGTACGTTTTGTGGGATTAAATGTCAATAACTTTTCGAGTAAATCAACAGCTATAAAAAAAAAGTTTGATTTTAATATAATGGCAACATCAATAAGCAATTTTCATTTTACCCATTGGATTTGCATTGGGGAATAATCTTGCAAATGGAATTCTTTTTTTAAAAGGTAAACTACGAATATAATCACGAGCTCTACGACTTTTGATACCATAAAAGTCATCCATAGTAGGTGTACCAAGAACATCGAGAATTAATGTTAATTGATGATGATAATCTCTACCTGGAAACAAAGGTTTTCCACTCAACATTTCAGCCAAAATGCAACCAACAGACCAAACATCAATAGCTTTGGTATATTCCTTAAATGTCAACATGATCTCTGGTGCTCTGTACCATCGAGTAGCAACCTAATAAGGTAAAAAAGAATCAGTAAAATATTTCAGATAAAAAATCTAGTATTCAAATTACATATTCTGTCATGAATCCACTATTTTCATCAGCCGAATTAGCGGATCTTGCCAAACCTAAATCACAGATCTATTATATATAATCAAAAGGTGAGCCTTGTATCCTTTTGCTGTTTTCGTTCACTTACCTTCAAATCACAATTAGCATTCAACAACAAATTGGATGGCTTCAAATCACGGTGTAGCACATTAGCAGAATGCATTGCTTTCAAAGCACGAAGGGTTTGATAAGTGAAATATTGGCAATGATCGTCTGAAAGATCTTGAGTACGAATAACACGATGCATATCTGTCTCCATCAATTCTTGAATAAGATAACTAATTTTCATAAACAATCATTATTCTTCTCTGTCATATACTTTTGTATCCCAAAAACTTACACTTCAGTAAAATCATCAATCGACTTTGGTTTCATAATATCCAGAATAGAAATAATCTATGATGCAGGCGTTAAACTTATATATATATTAAATATTATTCCCTTCCAACTTACATTTTCATGATTAAAATACTTCAACAACTTAATTTCACGTAAAGTTCTTAAACAAAACATGGCATGATCAAAAGGCAAGATACGTTTTATAGCTACCATTTGACCAGTTGGTTTATGAACAGCAGAACTAAAATGCCATATGTCAGAACTCACCTAGTTTATTTTTTTAAAAACTTACCAAACAACACCATAGGCACCTTCTCCTACAATATCAATAACATCATATTGATCACCGCCGTTAAAATGTTTCAAACGAGAAGCTATTTCATCCCGACGTGATAAAGCCATTATTCTTGTTGTAATATATAATAATAATAAAAAAAAAGAAAGAAAATAAAAAAGGAAAAGGAGGTAATTCAGTGATGAGGGAGAACCAGTATGTGTATGTGTAAAATAAATATCTATATTAATTATTTCAATCGTATTGGTTGTGTGTGATTTTAAAAAGACGCCTTCTCATTAATTGGCTATCTTCTAATTGAGTAGATGCAAAGGTTTCAAAGAACGAAATGAATAAGAGGAAGCAAGTGTGCACAACAGTTTAAGTAATATATCAAAACTGTTGGGGACAATTAATATTCCAGCGAACTGTGTAAAAAATACCCATACTTGCTTATTTACAATGCATTTATCTCATTCTGGTAGCTAAAAAAATTCCGTACCTTGATGCTGTATTGCGTTGTGTTGTGTTACCTAAATTAGTTTTTATTTCCAACTCTTCATGTTATTTGTCACATCTCAATTTTCCTCCAAAAGTAATTAGGCAGTACATGTTATATTTGAACAATAAGATGGAGACCGCAATAAGAAGTGTTACTAGCAGCTTTTAATTTAGATTTTACAGTATCAGACCACATGGCGTTCCAATTTCTGTGAAAGGTGGAAATGATGATGCTATGTTGCGGACTATACACAAAAAGACTAGTGAAGGGGGCCAGACCATGTATTTTTATTCTGAAAAAGAAAGCATCATTTGCCAATGCTTAAATTGGATTTCTCATCGTTTACTTGTACAAATCGGAACCGAATTAGTTTTTATACAGGCCATTTACAAAACCGTATATCAACACATTTTCAAGCAATTTTTACAATATGAGAGTATCTGGAGTATATCTGTTGTAACGTTACAAAGCATTATAAAATGTAAGGCCTAACTTTTTCTGCTTTTTATTGCTAGAATAAATTCTTTAAAGGCAAGTCTTTGCCTTTTCACAGCTTGAAAATCAGATATTCAATAAGGTATATCTCAACCAAAAAGCAAGGTGGGATATTGTTTAATTAGTGAAACTTGCTTGGTTTTTTGTTGTCTACAACATACTTGAGTATCAAGAAAATCAATGCAAAAAAAAAACACTTTTCTCACTTTTTTATTTTTCTGTAATAAATTATAAATTATTACATGATATATTGACCACTCTATCTCGTAAATAGTCTTAACTCACCTCTATCGAATGTATTTTTATTCTTCTTAAAATATTAATTTTTTGTGGAGGTGTCGTCAAAAATGTGTAAAAAAAAAGAACGTTCTCTGTTTTGCTCCAAAAAAAAAAAATTGATAAAAATCACATTTTCTCTATGAAAAATATAGTTAAAAAATTCATCAATAGTTCGACCAACAGATGTTTTTATTGCACATAAAACCAATTTCTTAATCCTTACACATGCTTATAAAAAGTGGTGTAAATCTTCAAAAGTCACTAAAATTTTTCTCACATTTTACGCAAAACTTAATGTAAAACATTTGTTTAAATTTTATATTATGTGCAGACGAAAAATTTTAAACTCTATAAAAAGCATCTAATACACCAGCTCAGCTTACTTTGCAGTTCATGATCTATTGAACAATTTTGTTTTTTGGATCAACTTGTTAAATCGATTTTGGGATTTAGTTATACTAAGTTTCAAGCTGTAATATGAACTATTGTTTTGGTTATCTCGACGAAAAACCTATTTTTTTTTAATTTTTTACTGAAACACAAACGATAAATTAGCTTTCAATAGGATTTATTTTGTAATTGCAGAAAATTAACACCTCAATTTAGATGTTCAATTTTCTTAATCAATTTTAGGTCAATTTTGGTCAACATTGAACCGGTGAGTGTATAGTGAAATACTTAAACATTAAATTTTAGTAAAGTACAAATAAATGTTTTTTTAAAGAACGTCGATATGCTTATGGCCATATCAAAATGGAAGCTTCAAAAATTTGGAAACTTTGAATACGCATATCTTTTAAATATCTGACGTACATAATGACGCTTCACAACACTAAAAAAAATTGTAACTAATGAAGCAAAAGGAAGTTATATTTGAAATACTATTTTTTAACTTTTCATTAATTGACATTTTAGCCAGTATCTGAGATGCTCTCATATGAGCGCATCAATGACCTTTAGAATACTTTTTACAATGTTACCCTAAATACTGTACAAAAAATTCCTTCAAAGAGTAGATTTACTACATATTGAGCTCAAATTACAGGGCCTAAATTATCAAACTCCGTTTTATGCGGACTGTGCCATAAAATATTAAGAAAATTGCCACAAAATCTAGTTTCCAGTTGATAACTCTTGCAATTTTAAAGTAATCTCAAAAAGCAGTATTTTAAAACAGATATATAAAGGAGATAAGTAGATCTAGCAAAAATCCCAATTAAGCTCATACATTATTTATAAAGTTATCTCCATTAAAAGCGTACAAAAATGAAACTTCAATGAACTATAACTCGAGGTAGCAACCGTTTGAAAAACTAGTTTATAAACCAAAAGTGATTCTTTTATTTAGTTTTATTATATTTTACCATAAAATCAATTTTGAAAAATCATGAATTTTTTCCTTGTATACCCTCGTTCAAAATTTAGGTTTTTCGAAGAAAGCTAATAACTCTATGAAGAATAACGCTAGAGTGACAAATAACGCCTCAAATAATAGGCATTTTTTTGCTCTATTTTTCTGTAACAGTAACTTTAAAATTCTATTATAAAAGTATTTTTAGAAACACTAAAAACTGGTTTTTATGTTTTTGCTTTTTTTTGCAGACTTTTTGGTGGTAAACGTGTTCGATAAATACATGGTTAAATGCAGAATTAAATTTCATGTTGAGGTTATTTAATAAAGCTAGTCAAACTACTATACACTTTCGATGCCAATTTTGCATTTTAAACATTTTGGATTGTTTTTATCAATTTTTTCATCACCAGAAAGTTTTTATTTTAAAATACCGCCACACCTGAGATATATAAAAAATTCGAGAAAATTCTTCGAAATTGTTATTTTTTGCGGTGCAATGGTATGTAGGGGATGTTTAAATCGGAAAATACAGTAGTCACGAATGGAACAACTCATTGTAAATTGAAACAAGGTAGTAAAATAGTTTTTCAATTCAAATACTTGAATTAAATTTACAAAAGTTTCTTGTATATCTATGAGGAAGAAGAAGGAATTAGATTTATTAAATTCAAGGAGAAAAGTTCTTTAAACATCTGTTTATTTGTATTTTATATTATTTTAATCATGCAATATATTGCATGACGGCGTTAAATTTTTTTTACCGTGGTGGTGAGGTATAATTACAATTCTGGTGATGTCTTAACGTCTACTTTGTTGACTCTTTTTGTCTAACGAAATTTTACATAGTAAATTTTAGCCGTATTCAATGCTAAAATTTATTCTAGTTTGTAT
The DNA here is from genome assembly GCA_016758945.1 of Mucor plumbeus. NCBI lineage: Eukaryota > Fungi > Mucoromycota > Mucoromycetes > Mucorales > Mucoraceae > Mucor > Mucor plumbeus. The sequence goes on from JAEPRC010000073.1 coordinate 28,543, forward strand.
AAATTTACCAAACTTGATCAAATTTCTGAATTGTAATAAATTATAAAAATCAAGGGGTTGTCAATTGGGATATATAATATGTGAATTATAAAATTGACTTTGATTCTATGATTTGGGGAAAAGAGGTTGGTGTTACTAATTGTAATTGCTATTACTACTATACGATTAATACCTATGATTGGATTATATTGGGTTATATAACAATTGATTATAAGTATCAATGGTGATTGAGTAATAAAATATATTTATTTGGAATGGGATTATAGATATATAAAAGGGAAGGAAGAAACAGATAAATTCACTAATGTTCATTTAGTCTGCATAGATTATTGGTACTTATATGACTTGGGAGTTGATTATATAATAATTGGGTTTCAGTAAGAATGTAATGGATCAAATCATTACATTACCTCCTCCTTTAGGTGGTGTTGGTTAGGTGATTAGTTTTTCTTGTGTATTTTTGGGTTTGAGGTTTGTGCGGGTATTTCCTGTGGAACTGTTGTACGAGGTTGGCGGCGTTTGTGACATTTGACTCGTCTTCCCACGTATCCTCAGCTGGGTCAGGGTAGTTCTTCCATTTAATTTTATATTGTAGCTTGTTTCTTTTGATTCTACTATCTATAATTTTTTCTACTTCATACTCTTCAAAGCCATTTACAATTACAGGAGGTGCTGGTTTTATTTCTCTATTTTCTAGATCATCAAGTCCTTTTACCACTTTTGGTGTTAATAGGGCAGCGTTAAATACTGGGTGTATTTTCATAGATGGTGGTAATTTGAGTTTGAACGCGTGAGTACCTGCTTTTCCAATGATTTTGAATGGACCTATCCTTTTGTGATCTAATTTCTTAGATATTCTTTCGGTTTGAATATTTTTTGTGTTAAGATAAACTTCAGACCCAATTTCTAAATCTGCAATTGGTCTTGTCTTTTTGTTGTAGTAGAAAGATTGGTTTCTCTGTGCCGTTTGAATATTAACTTTATTTTCTTCGTGTATGTTTTCCATTCTTTTTGCAAATTCTTCAGCTGCAGGTACTGATTCATTTTTTGGTAATCTGTTATCTATTGCAGCCTTGAAATTGATTTTGGGGTGTATTCCATAATTTGCGAAGAATGGTGAGGACTTTGTAGACGATTGTTGGTGATTATTGTAACTAAATTCGGCAACTGGTAGTAATTCAGACCAGTTGTCTTGCTGGTAGTTGCTGAACATTCGAAGATATTGTTCTAAAGTCGAATTTGTTTTTTCTGTTTGCCCATCTGTCTGTGGTCTATGAGATGTAGACATGTTACCATTGATGTCGAGTTTTGATAGCAGGTGTTTCCAAAATTTTGATGTGAACAACACTCCTCGATCTGAAACAATAGAATTTGGTAATCCATGGAGTCGGAATATGTTTTGAATGAATAGGTTTGCTAATTCTTTTGCGTTCATACTTTCTCTGCAAGGTACAAAATGGGCCATTTTAGTTAGTCGGTCCACGACCACCCAGATACTGTCAAATTCATTTGATGTTGGTAATTTAACTATAAAATCCATGCTAATTGAAGACCATGGTTCTGTTGGGATTTCAAGAGGTTTTAATTGGCCTTGCGGTGCTTGATGAGATGCCTTGCCTCTTATGCATATTTGGCAATTTGCAACGTATCTCTTGATGTAGTTGTTCATATTTCTCCACCAATAATTTCTTGATATGATCTCAATTGTTTTTGCTCGACCGAAGTGACCCGCTGTTGTGGTATCGTGATGGGTTTTGACGATTTCCATTCTGAGAGCATCATTTTTTGGGATATAAATTAGAGAATTTTTGAGTAGCAATTTTGAGCTTCCATCGATACTATAGTTTTTGAATCTGTCGATCAATTTCTTGTCATGGTTTTGAGGTTCTAGCAATATTTGATATATTTGATCTTTCCTTTGTTCATTTAGGATTTCATCTTTTATGTCATGTTCGATATTGAAAGTTGTTGTTGATAAGATTAATTGATTTGGTTTGAGCACTGAGTAAATCGGTTGCTTATCCCCCTCTTTAGGTTCAAGGTCTGGTCTTCTTGATAATGCATCAGCTCTTTTATTTTGATTTGCAGGTCTGTATTGTATTACGAAATTGAATGAGCTTAGTTTAATTGCGTATCTAGCTTGTCTTCTATTTAACTTTTTGGCATCCAGGAAATATTCCAAATTTTTATGATCTGTAAGGACTAGAGTTTTGTGATTTGTATCTTCAAGATAGTGTCTCCAATGGATAAACGAATCTACAATTGCGAGCATTTCTTTATCATAAATTTCATAATTAATTTCTGCAGGCTTCAGTTTTCGGCTGTAGTATGCAATTGGGTGTAGTATTCCTTCGTTGTCATATTGGCTGAGTATACTACCAATTGCAAAGTCGCTGGCGTCGGTTTCCATGATGCAATGTTTATCCGGTGAAAAAATTTTTAGTACGGGTTTAGATGTAAATAATTTTTTCAGCGCGTTGAATGCATTTTCTTCTTTTTCTCCCCAGTTAAATTTTTTGTCTTTTTTCAACAAGTTTGTCAAAATAGTTGTATGCAAACCAAAGTGCTTCAAAAACGATCTGTGGTAGTTTGCAAATCCTAAGAATACCATTACATCGTGCTGTGATTTCGGAGTCGGCCAATCTATTATCGCTTTGATTTTTTGTTGATCCATAGATATTCCATTTCTACCGATGTGGATACCTAGAAAGTCGACTTCTTCTTTGTCAAATTCACACTTTTCAGCCTTTATGTATAATTCGGCGTCTAGTAGTTTTTTCAGTATCAACTTGACGTGTTCAGTGTGTTGTTTAAGGTCGCCATTTGAATATACTAAAATATCGTCGTAAAAAAATACTGCTATATCATCTAGGTGCTCTCGCAGCACGTCGTTTAAATAGGCCATCCAAGTGCTTGGGGCATTTACTAATCCGAAATTTAGTACATTATATTGAAAATGCCCGTACTTGCATCTAAAACCTGTGAGCCATTCCATGCCTGATTTTATACGAATTCTATAATAGGCATTGCGGACATCCAATTTAGTGAAATAACGTGCGTTACCTAATCTATCAATCATTTCTGACACCAAGGGTAGCACAGGTGGGTCACGGACAGTAACAGCATTTAAGCCTCGGTTATCGATACATAGACGTAGTTCTCCAGATTTTTTCTTAACGAATAAAATAGGAGCTGCAGCAGGACTTGTCGATCTACTAATAAAGCCATTTGCAAGATTTTCTTTTAGGTATTTGGCTAATTCATCTAATTCATTTTGGGACAGGTTGTATATTGGACCAAATGGAGGTGATTTTCCTTCTTTCAATATGATTTGGTGGTCATACGATCTGTGAGGCGGGAGAGTATTAGCCTTCTTTTTACTGAATACTTCATAAAACTCGCTATATTTTTTTGGAACGTTTGAATAGTCTTCTTCAGTAGCGGTTAATTGAGTGTTATTTTTGGTATCTGTGGATGCAATTGATTCTGTAACTGGATATTCGGCAATTTGTATCACTTCTGAGGCATTTATATAACACGAATTATATTCAGAAATGTCTTTTTTGATTGAAGCATACGGAACAAATTTAATGTCAATATTGGAATTTTTTGTATTTCCTGATGTATTCAAATGAGAGTATTGTTCAATAGTTGTTTTATTAGAATTAATTGATTGAGAATTACAACTATGATTATCAAGTTTATCGACATTATCGTTGCATTGAGTGTGGTCGTATTTTGGATGGATAGAAAGGGATTTAACTTTCTGTAAATTATTAAAACATGAATGAACACATTTTTCTGATTGAAAAAGAATGCTGTGGTCTGACCATTTTATCACTGGATCATGCAATTTTAACCATGGTATCCCCAAAATAATTGGGTATTGACCCAATTTAGTGATATCTAGGGTTATCTTCTCCTTGTGGGCACCGATATCTAATGTTGCTTTGATTTCTTCTACTACTAAACCAGAATTGATTGGGCTACCATCAACGGTTAGGATTTTGATAGATTTTGCTTTGGAACAAGTTGGTAGGTTGTTTTTCTTGGCAAAATTAATATCAATAAAGTTGGACATAGATCCTGAATCAATCATTGCATATGTACTAATGGATTTACTGTTGATTTGGAGTGAGACATCGACAATAATATGTTCATGAGGATTTTCTGGTGTAGTTGAATCAATAGAGTTGATAGATAAGGTTGTTATGGTTGATTGTTGTACAGGCTGTTGTTGAAGTTGACCCAAAGTTTGCCTTACTGACTTTGGGTTAGCTGAAAATCCTGGAAACTGTAAAGTATTTTGCTGTTTCCTTTTTTTGGTATTTTATTTTTACTTGTAACATTATATACTGCGTTGAGGGTCGTTTTGGCAGGTTTTACATTACAATTTTCAATATCGTGGTCGGAACTACCACAATATACACAAAGACCAAGATCATTACGACGTTGTTTTTCAGCTTCTGTCAATGGTACATACTTCTTTTTGTTTTTCTTTCGTTGGTTACGAAAAGTATTGTCAATTTCCATTGGTCTAACATCATCGTTGTCAGAGTGTTGATGTTGTTTAATTTGTTGATACAAAGGTGGACGTTGTTGGAAGTGCATTGGTTTATTATTGTAAGGCTTTTTGTTTCGAAAATCCTTATTGCATTTTCTTTCTCTCATTAGTAGATCCAAATTGATGACCAAATCCTGGTAATCTTGTAGATTAGATGGTGTACTCCTTACAATTAGTTCGTCTTGAAGTTGGGCGTTGATGTTATTTCTGTAGGCCCAAAATAAGGCTGCTTCATTAAATTCAGTCAATACCGCATATCTTTTAAATTCTGTTGTATATTCTGATGCTGTTTTGGCTCCTTGTTTCATTCTCATCACCTTATTTTCTGCATCTGAAACTAAGGTTACATCTCCAAACATTTTTTTTAGAGCATCACAGAAAAGGATATAGCTTCTAGTAATAGGGCTTTCAGAGCTAGTTCCAACTGAAGCTATATACGGTTGAATCCACTTGAATGCGATGTCTTTCATATACGAGGCTGCATAAAATACTTTAGATATATCGTCTGGGAAACGAGAAGGTTGCAATCGGAATACCATGTCCAATTGTGTAATAAAATTTTCCAAGCTATTTGAACCCTCGATATTAACACCAGTGTATACAGTAGGGTCGTTTACCTTTGGTTCTCTAATTTGGTTGTTGTTACTTGGAGAATTTAGAGTTAATTGTTGTAATAATTGCTGAAGACTAGTGATATCACTGTGAGATAGTTTTTCAGTACTACCATCGGCAATTTTATTGGAAAGGGCTTTTGCTCTTTCCTGTGGGGTTGACATTTCAAGGAAATTAAATTTTCAATTTTAGGAATTAATTATCGAGTGCACGGACGGAAATTTTTGCAGTCGCTAAATTTACGAAAAATCGGGAATTTATAAATTTGATGAATAAGTTTTTATCAAATCTTTTTGATCTTGAGGTGTATAAACTTATGGATAGTAAGGTTATACGCAGAAACAATTAGAAACACAGGAGTGAATTTATACTGTAATAAATTATAAAAATCAAGGGGTTGTCAATTGGGATATATAATATGTGAATTATAAAATTGACTTTGATTCTATGATTTGGGGAAAAGAGGTTGGTGTTACTAATTGTAATTGCTATTACTACTATACGATTAATACCTATGATTGGATTATATTGGGTTATATAACAATTGATTATAAGTATCAATGGTGATTGAGTAATAAAATATATTTATTTGGAATGGGATTATAGATATATAAAAGGGAAGGAAGAAACAGATAAATTCACTAATGTTCATTTAGTCTGCATAGATTATTGGTACTTATATGACTTGGGAGTTGATTATATAATAATTGGGTTTCAGTAAGAATGTAATGGATCAAATCATTACATGAATATTCTTGTTTCAAATTTTTAGATATACAGTTATGATCACAAATGTTTCGCCCATTTAAAGAAATTACGAATTTTCTTTCTTCTGCACTTCCCCCACTTCAAACTATTTTGCATTGTCATAAAATAAGTAAAACAGCCCAAATTGCTATCAAAAAATCGCAAGATCCTAAAGGTTCAAAAAGTGAAATAAAAAAAATAAAATTACAACACGGGAAAAAAGGTGTAAAATGAAATATAAACTACAACTTTTCTAAAAAAAAAAAAAAACTACTATGGCCGTCGCTGCAAAAACTGTTTTACGTGAAGATGTGATCGGAAAGGTATAACTTTATAACAATTTTGCGTAAAGAAATAAATAACTGCAAATTTTAAAAATTTTATTTTCGCATTTTTTTCCCGTAGTGTTTGTCGGTTTTTTGCCTATTATTTATGTTAAATAGCAACTTAATTCCATATTGAATCTGACATCCAAATGGAATTGAAATAGTATAAATACTTTTAGAAGCCAGGACTTGATGGCTCCTGGCTTCCTTTTTAACTTAATAATAAAAAAGACCCTACGTTCTCCGTGATATAATCACTTGTAGTCTTCTTTATTTTATTGTATTTGTTGTATTCCACCAAGTATCCTACCTTATCGCCTTCTATAACCAATCAATAGATTATACAATCCATTGATTACTATTTAGAATATGAAATAACAAGTCTAGAATCGGATATAAGAATCGCTTAGTTTATTATTTCTCAATCAATTAACCGAAAGGCTCGGACCACTCAAATCATGACACCATACTCTTTAACTTCAGCGGTTAATCATTCAAGTAGCTGTCAAGGTATATCAAATCATAATCCAGGCACAACAAGCGCAGCATTGAAACAAGGCAATTCACAAGCTCTACAATCACGGCTTAATTATGATTGATTAACATCAATCCATAAATTACTCTCAAACAGATCTAATAGTTCAATACCGCTCTTAATTGTATCTCAGGAACTCAACACTAAATCATTATAAGAGGCAATACTTTTATATCTACATAAACCTTATCTTGTTTTTATTGTACAGTTGAAGAACTGATTAATTTCACATTCTCTTTTATTGTACTCTTTTTTAAATATATTATCGCAAATCCGATCTTATATAACAGTATTGGAAATAATCGTTATTTACTTATAACTCTCAGTGTTAAGTGCTATATTTTATTTAACTTAACATGGATTCAGTCAATATATTACTTCAACATGATTGACATGAAAAGCGCACAACTGTCGAAGGCACCATCAATAGAGTAGACACTTCTGGTACAACTTTAACAGGAAAGAGTATGGGTGTGCCGTCTTCTTTTATTTGATGAATATATCAAACGATATTTAGAACGAATTATAAGAAATGATCCGTTTCAAACAATTGAGACTCTCCAGGGACAACTCCGTTCAATAAACAAGGATGTCTCTCGCGCAACTGTAAAAAACTGGATAAAGAAATTGGGCTTTAAATAACGTTCTACGGCGAGCAAGCCAAAGTTCTCTGATGATAAAAAAAAACAGACTCGAATGGTCCATAGAACATGTTGGCTGGACTGATAAGCAATGGGAGCAGGTAGTCTAGTCCGATGAGTCAAGATTTCGCGTGTTTGGTCACGATGGCAAACCAAAGGTTCTGAGAAAGCAGGGTGAACGTTATAAAGCTTTAATAGAAAAGCATGAGCAGTTTGAGAAACACTTATTAGCCATACAGTATATCTGTTAAGAGATTTTACTACACTGACAATATAAGAATGCATGTGCTATTTATTCTCCCAATAAGCATAAACATTTGGCCATTGCAGAAGCATATACTATACATAATGTTTTGAACAACTTTTCTCTATTCGGTTTTTTGGTTCGATTTGCAGGTATATTCAAGAGAAATTATAGTACTGCGTAACGGAATATTTGACGTACATAATGTTGCTTCATACCAAAAAAAGCCTGCAACTTGTAATTCTCACCAAGCAAAAAAAATTTATATTTGAAGATACTATTTTCTAAATTTTCATTAATTGACTTTTCATTCTGCAGTAAATAACGAAGTTGTTTACTAAAATAAAAAAAAAATATAAAAATAAAAGCGGTAGAAATACAATTATAATCAGCTAAAGTTTTATTACAAAAGATTTCTGAAGATTAAATATAATTGAAAAAGTATGAGGGTATTTATAGTGATTTAGAGAACTTGTATACCATCAGACTTGAATGGAGTAATCTTCTAATTTTGAGTTGTTGTTACTAATATTATATTGAAAGGATAAATCATGCGAAGCATCGACCATAAAGGGTTATATGTCAAGTGCGACAATGTGGGCCTTTTGGGAGCTATTGGCTATATCTATTTAGGTAACCTTGATTTTAAGGTGTGAATTCTAATGTGTGCTTGAAATCTTATTCATTGGTAGTGTAACTATGACACAGGGGAATAGTTGATTAAACTTAATATCTTTGATATTATTATTTATTGAATTAGGTAAAATACTTCTTGGTATATATGTCATTTGTGTAATCGATTGCACTGTGATCAAGGGTGCTATCGTTCACACGACATGTATTGGTTCAAAAGTATTTTGTATTTTCGCATGCGTTTGTTATTGTGTTCACTTTGAGTATCTGTTTATTATTGCTGCACTTTAATATTTCAAGTGGCATGAACTCTGTGAGTGATACTTGTAAATTAAGTTATTTTATGATTATCTGAATTGCCACAAGATTTACTGATAAATATTGTTGCAAGAAAAAAATGTATAATTTAATAAAGGAACTGAATAAATTAAATCACACACAAAAACTGAAGAGAATCTTTATTTAATATCAATAATTTGTCCTATTTATATAAAAATTTTATGAATTATAACTATTCATTAGATCAGTATTTACTATCATAACATAGCATATATTTGATTCCTGCATGATGCATTGTACCTGATATTCATCAAATATATCCCTCACTCTAGGGTCACTTATTAGGAACACATTAAGAGTGTTGTCACAAATCAATTAGTTCTCCTATTCCCAATAGGGATTACAAATCCAAAGGTGCATTATCTTCCAACTTATCATAACAAACCGTGGACGCAACATTATCAAGCTTTTAGTATGTAATTCCACTGCACATTCAATGTTTGAAATGCTCTCATATGAACGCATCGATGACCCCATGATTCTATCGGCGGTTTCATTTGAGCACATCCATTTGCTCTGAGAGCACCCAAGAGGCCATAGTGGCTTTAAGTTTATTGACCTAAAATCAATCGCAAAAAATTGGACACCTAAATTGAGATGTTGATTTTTTTTTATCCACAAGATAGATTTCATTGGAAGCTATTCTAAATTTTTTTTTAAAAAAAAGCGTTCAGTTTACTTTTATGCTTAAAATTTATAAAGCGCTACAAAACAAGTAATTTTTATTATTAGAAAGCATTAGTATAGCCTAATATTTTGTAGAGATATAGAAGCTTAGAATTTTTGCTTTTTAGCAGTGAAAGACGTGTAAAATCAAAAATATTCGCACTGAAAAAGTTATACGAACTGTAAAAAGTGGAATATTTTTGGATTGAGGTTGAACATCTCAGATACATTGGCATATAGTTTTTCTTGGTGTTATTTAATAAAAAAAGGTAGAGAAGGGATGAAAAATGAGGCCCAGTTTTAAGGATAAAGCAGTGAAATTTATGTGCTTTGAAATTTTTTTGAGATCGAAAATAAATTCAGGGATAGATAGCATATAGCAACCAACTCATATATGTTTAAGAATATCAAAGGTTAATATAAAAACTGTTTAGTATGAGATTGGTTATAGAAAAGAGGGCGCGCTCCAATTTGACCTGTGGAGTATATTATAGCACGTTAATAAGGCTTATTAATTATGGGGTGTATCATTTATCAAACTAGAAGAAATTATATGAAGTGGATGTATTATTTTTCTATTAATTAATTGATTAGAGAGAAAAGAAATTAATGATTATAAAATACAACTGTTTTGCTTCTACAATAAAATATATATATACATATATAAAACTATTTTCTATTATTAGAAGGTGCTCCGTAAAAGAACAAATTCAATAGCAAAGGCTTGATCTCAGTATATTGTAGCAACAAAGACTATTTTAGTGCTTATGATACCCCTCGTCGATATCTGTCATCCGCTTGTGATTTAATATTTTGATGCATTGAAATTACCACTAGCAAGCAAACCTAGCAATATTTTTGTTAACAACCTAACTTCACGTAAGTAAAGCTTTACAATCCGAAGCTTTATGATATTGATTATTATAAATTTTTTTGGTATAATTCAATGGCGGGGACATTTATAAACCATTTTTTGAAATATATATTATTAGGAACGGTTTTTTAAACCGCCTAAAGAGAATATCAATCTATATAATGGTGTTTCTTGATATTTGTACTTGAAATACTTATCATATAGCTTACCGTAGTATTTTTGTCAATATTTTTGGTAAGCAGAATATCTGTGCATATGTAATATGTTTCAATTATATGTCAAGGCAATCCATTGCTAATTTTTCTCAACAATAAACTTTTATTTTATTTTTTGAAATAATTACTATTAGTAATTTTACTGCTGTTTATATAAGCGGAAGGTGCTATTTGTGCTGAATCCAGGTACTTGGGTGGGTGGTATACTTGTATCACATAAATGCTAATCTTGGGGTATGTATTTAGTAGCTATTTTACCCCTTTATTGTGTATAACAATAGCATGTACAGTATATGCAGATAAAATTATAAAACGATTTATTCAAAATTTATCCTCAAGCACACACGCCAATGACCTGATTATTCTCATTTGCTTGGTACATTGTATTAACTTGTTTCACCAAATGACCATAATGGGATGTTTGCCCTAGTTTCAGAACAAAGAAAAATGCGCAAAAACTGAAGATAAAAGAACGTATTAATTCTTATTTTAAATAAAGATTACTTTCACATAATTTCAGAATAAAAGTTCTTGCAGTGGTCTTATCATTATATTGCCATAATATTACATCTTTGATGCCGATACATATGATATGTCTGATATAATTTATTTTTAGAAACTCTAGGGCCACATAAATGCCTTCCATGGATTTATGCCCATCTGACAATTAATTATACATGCATTAGTTTTGTATTTAAAATGAATGCATTTATAATGAAATCAATAGCCTATTAAATCGGACATATAGTTTTGTTCTTACGAGAAAGTCTAAGTTGTTAACTATTTTAATTTTTACAAATGGGGGTATTTCGGGATACATTTGCCACGTACTACTACTTGCTGATTCATATGCACAATTATAATAGTTCTTGCGCCCGCCAAGGTTTTTTTTTTTTCTTTTTTATATAAATGATACAAGATACATTATGTAGGCCTTACATCAAATTTAAAAAAGTAATAGTATTATCACAAGATATTTAATAATAAATTATAAAATTGCATTTTAATTGTGTTTCTCACACAGCCATAATATATTTAATATAGTAGCGATATTATATGTATTAGGGGTTTTGGGGATTTTTGGGAATTGCTTCTATGTATTGTCGATGTTGTGTGACATTGGACTGAATTTTTTAATCTAAAATTGTATTTATGATTAGATATATAGAATAGATCTACAGCATTTTATACATGTAAAATACTTGGTATAAAATATACTGCAATAAAGTAATATATATATATATATATATATCACATGAATATAGTAACTCTAAATTATGAAAGGTATGATCTCCAGTTTAGTTGATAAACGCTTATAATGTTTGATGTAACGTGAAATCATATTTTACAATTACAAGGTAGCAAATCAGATAGTTTAAATTCCTACTTTGGTTACTAGAACAAGGCCCTCCCTTTAGTAAATTCTTTGAAAGCTCTAGATAAATTAATAATACAGAAATCTATTTTATCATAATAGAGCAAAATAATTAAAATTATCATATTTTTTCGATAGATATTAATTACTTTTAATAGACAATTTGTTAGTTACACAGAGATACTGATACTCGTTATCTTCATTCTTGATTAAAGAAGAAGTTTTTTTTTTAAAAATGCGCTTTTATGATGAAAATTCATCAACTTTTGAAAAATTTAAGTATTGTCATGTTCCAAACTGTTGGATTTGCCACGACTCAGATGGCCAGTGTTTTTGAGTGATGGACAAAAGTAAAAGAGGAGATTTTTTCTTCTGTATCACTTTTTTTTTTTTTTTTTTTTTTTTTTTTTTTTTTTTTTTTTGAAATTTCCCTTATAAATACAGTGTATAATTTGCAAGGTGTGCGTGTGAGTTTTTTTTTTTTGTCTGTTTTTTTCTTTTTTACTTTCTTTTGTATTTTTTTAATTATTGTATCATAGATTCAAAATCATCTTATAAAGACTTTGTCCGGAGAAGAAGATAAAAACATTTTTTTTTTTTAAAAAAAAGAACCATCATCCATTCTGTATAGAAAAAGAAAAATCGGATAAAATTTCATTAGAATCGCTTGTATTTCAGAATGCGTCGTTCACCTTCACTTCATTGTTTATTACAACCAACTCCAGATTTACATCATTTTAATCCACAAGCCGAAGATATTTTAACTGATGAAGATTTACTCGAATTATTTCGAATAGTAAAGCAAATTATTAGAAAAAAACCAGATGCAGAACGTATTGCCAAATTATACTTTTGTATTGTATATGCAATGGGAGATTTATATCAGTTTTATAAACCTATACATAGTAATGTAATGGTATTTAGAGACGAATCAAGTGCTAGTAGTAGTGGCCCCATCATAGCTGAAGTTCAGTTGCCTTCATCTGTATCTTGTTGTCAAAATATCTCATCTGAAGGTACACCATATAGAGAAACCCCTAATATTACTACTACCCCTACAACTACTACACATTCGCCTCCAATGGAATCTTCACCAACAGTAGGTCCTGCAGTACCTCAACGAATACTCTCAGTTTCATACCTTACGAACCCTTCACCTCCTATGAAATCATCTGGCCCTCAGTTACCTCAAATCATGTCTCGGCCGCCTGATGAAACAACAACAGATCAATTCTCTGTGAGGCCTTATACAAATATTAGACCTATTTATCCATCTTCTACTACATATCAACCTTCCTGGACATCTGTTACAGATGAACAAAATTCACCATCACCATCACACTCAAATAATTTGCAACACACACCACAATTACCTCAATACAATCATCTTAATTATAACCAACCTCAACACCACAAGCAACCTCAACCATTAGGAAATAGATTTCCACATTTGAATACCCTAATGAACGGTGCAAATAACGAAGTATTAATGGAACCAAAACAAAGAGGATTCTATTATCAGGATGGTAGAATTACAAGAGAACCTGCTTTATTACAGCGTTATGCAGAACAAGGTGTCCTTACACAAGCTTCTTTAATGCGTAAAAGAAAGAAAGTTTTTGGAAGCGAAGCTGATTTTCCTTATGAATTATCTACCATACCTGCTCCGGTAAAGAAGCCCAAAATCCCTCATCGACATGGTGAATTTAAGCAAAGACGTACAGTAACTCTACATTAATATGCAGTTACACAATTTACTAATAACTTTATTTTAATATTAGGCGATGATATTATTAGTCGAATGCGAACTATTATGATGGCCGATTTGGAACAAAAAGCGCAACGATTACCAAGCCATTTCACCTTGGGAATTGAGAAGGCAGTTTTGCCTCCTAATATCAATACCGATAATTTAAGTACAGAAGAAGCTAGTAAATTGTTATCTCCAGCGCTTCGTATTTTGACACTTCATTCCAACATGAAACCTCATCTCGATAATGGCATGAATCAAAATGGCATTTACTACAACAATGATTATTTTCGACTTTACATGGCCTTTGTTCAATTCCAAAATATTTTTGAAACACTATTTCCTAACGAAGTTATCAAAATTTCCACTGCTAGTACACCTGCTTCTCTAGACGATACAAGCAATATGCCTTCTCCTGGTTCGATGGCAGAAAGAGATAAAGATAGGGAACGTAATGCCAACATGAAAGCTTATCGTGGCTGGATCGAACCTTTTTTGACAGAAACTAATTGGGCTGCTTTCCGAAGAAACATTATGGTTGGTGAACGTATCATGCAACTTACAAATGTTGTAGGCCAAGGTGTTTTATTAATGACCAAAGAACTTAGTGGCTCAAAATTACACTTAACATTTACCAATAATGAATGGGATGAATTTATTCAAGGTCTTAGTCAAGGTCTTTGGGATGAAACCATTGATTGGAGTCATGATGAAGATGAATCAACTGAAGAAAGAAGGAATGCTGGCGGTTCGCTACTTGTTCATGAATTAAGGCTTAAATTTGCTACTCATTTTTGGTTTACTGAAGAAGGCACCGTTGTTGCTTCTGCCGATAGAAAAGTGCTTCGTGCTAAAGAACGTCAAAATAACAAATAATTTTTTTTTTTTTTTTTCCTTTTTTTCTGTAAAATGTATATTATTTAGTCCTTTGTATGTAATTTTATCAGTTTCCTCGTCTTCCCCTTGTTCAAATTGTTTTTTTTCCCTCATATATTTAGATTTCAAATAAAATTTTAAAAAGGAAAGAGTTTCCTGTATCTTCTTTACAGCAGATATAGATTACCTTTCGATATATTTATAGCAATAATCGCTCAAGGCTTATAACCAAATTCCTGCAATTCATTCTCATTATTCTTTGATTTGTAATGCTGTATAATTATATAATACTTTATTCGTATTTCCAATTAGAAAATAGCTTCTTAAAAAATGGTGTTTGGTGGGCATGACATATATATGGCTCTCGTAATATTTATTGTATTTTATATTCAAACATCTTCTTCAAATGTCATTGTTTGATAATTTGAAAGAACAATATTCATTGTACCTCGATTTCTTGTTTCATTGTAAACGAAATAGAACTAATTTGACCACATTTATCAGCCCTTACAAGTTAGTTTTCGATATTGAAGGTTTCTTTTAAATTTAGTTTTATAAATTTTTGTTTCATAAATAATGTGCATTAAAAAATACTAATATATTCTATTGTATCTACCAAAGGAATAACACTAAATTAATAATATTCAAAATTGTGATGGAAGGCTATATTATAGGTTCTAGTCATTTTTTATGATGCCGAGAGCCTTTCGTAATATCTTAATAATAGTTTTAACATATATATATAAACACTACAATGATCTACATATGAATTAGTTTTAAACTATATTTCGTATTTTCGAAAGTAGGGTAATAATTCTTTAAATATATATATATATTTTTTTTTTTTTTGATTTTTTTTAAAAAACAGTGTTATAAACAAGTATTATGTCCTTTTTACGATTTTTTTTGTTATAGCTATTCGGCTTGGAAGGCTGTATGAATGAATCACTTTTTTGAATAAAAAGGCAGGGCAGTTAAACCTATTCAACATCCATTTCTGAGATCTATAAATTGAGAATACAAATCTGAGACAATTGGAAATATACTATTTACAGGATATCGACCCAATTGTCAAGTGGGCATAAATTTGTTTCAATGTTTATCTTCTATGTACCAATTAATACTTATATTTAGACAATATTATTAATATTAGTAGTTTATATGTAGTAAATAAAGCGCGCACTGATTAAAAATAAAGTTTGCATTACATCGCTGAAGTTTCTTGTGTTATACCGATTAATTTGTACCACTCATGTTGTATGCATTTTAAAGATTTACAAAATTATCAACTTTCCCACTCTAATTTCCTTTTATATCATATACACATTTGGAAAATTGAAGTGAAGTTATCAGTATTATCGTCTATCCTCTGCTCATAGTGCTGATTTACGAATATATATTTATGGTGGGCATTAAGGTTTTGAATCTGAGGTTCTAATATAAATATAATGATATTCACTTTGAAACACGATTTACACCAGTATGATTCTAGATCAAGGGCAAAGCGACAATGAAATTGTTATCATACCCAAGAATTTTAAGCAAGGCTTTTGGAAAAAATATTTGAGAAATGTGTTCATATTTTAAGAATGGCGATTTTACTTTATTATTGAAAGTATATTAATGACATTCATAGGCCAATCACGCTATAAATGTGTAGTTAATAGCTGTTATAAAGCTAAATCGTTAAATTTCTAAT
Source organism: Mucor plumbeus (assembly GCA_016758945.1). Lineage (NCBI taxonomy): Eukaryota > Fungi > Mucoromycota > Mucoromycetes > Mucorales > Mucoraceae > Mucor > Mucor plumbeus. Next base: position 44,639 of record JAEPRC010000073.1, read on the forward strand.
TTGAGTTTTGAGGATTAATTATGGAATACTGATACTATATGAGAAATAAATTTGAATAATATATCGAGTAAAGCAGTGTATTATTGACTTGTAATTCTCTATTCTAGAAAAATCTCTGCCGTCTATTATAAGACGCACCGGGCGGCATAATACTTTCAATATGTGGTTTATACAGTATTTTAACTTGAGATTGAGATGATTTTGTATTTTTCTAGACTAATTGAACATATTTCTGGAAGAGTATATTCTTTTTTTTTTGAAATGAAGATGGTTCTTTTCTATATATACTTAATTGTTTTTTTTTTAGGCAACTGAGAGATTAACTGAGATTCTTTTTGCCTAATCAGTTTTACTTGGATGGCAATGAGAGTTCAAATGAAATGAATTAAAATGATTATCGGTCAATTTCTTTTTACAAAGCAATTTACGAAATCATAGGCGACTGTGGATACACATAACCCGTAACCCGTAACCCGTAACCTGTAACCCGTAACTCGTAATCCGTAACTCGTAACTCGTAACCGTAGCCGACGATTGATAGTTAAAATATTTGACAATCTTAAATTTTAAATAAATTGTAAAAAAAAAAAAAAAAAAAAAAAAAAAAAAAAAAATCTCTATTGACTTCAACTATATCATTACCTCAAATTTTTATTAAATGAACATAATAATCAGAATTCAGTGGGAAATTGGCAACGCCAACACTAAAGCCCAAGTCTCCATTGTCAGTACAGAGGCCTGGATTCAAACGAAAGGTTTTAGAAATTCAAAAAAAAAATCACTTGAGACCAGCAATTCGTAGAGATCCGGCTGATACTTACACTGGTCGATAGAAGTGCGCCATGTCTTCAGGATTAAATGTTTGTTTGGGAGTCTACAAGAAGTACATTGAGGAAATAAGGTTTAGCAAGTACAAAACTATTGAATCACCTACTCTGACGCCTTCTCAAATAAAGACTTGCCTGGTGTAAGCAAAAGAAAAATTGGTTGGATGAGATTATGTTCAGTTTGGGAAGGGGAGCACCAGACGTCAATGTCATCAGACTTCCTGGAGAAGGTTTAGAGGCTCGTTATAAAGTTGGTTGCTTAAAACTTGGAGCAGGATCTTTGATGACGTGGGGATATTTCCATGCTAAAGTCTTGGTTCAATTGTGCTTTTGTATGGCACTATAGATAAGGATAAGTATGTCGATCTAATCGCAAACTATGGAATCCCTTGGCTAGAATCCCAATGTTATATCTTCAATTAAGACTTTATCTATCAAGTGGACGGTGCTCCTATACATATTGGCAAGTTTGCGGGATGATACAAGCAAAAGACCATGGTACAAGGTTTTGATAGATGGCCCCTAAACAGCCCTGATTGGAACCTCATCGAGCATATATTGGGTTTCCTCAAATTACGAACTGATAAGTGCAGTATCAATGTTACCAAGATTAAAGGGTTTGAAGAGATCACCAGAGATGAATGGACGAATATCAACCCAAGTTATCTGGAAGCATTAATTGTTTTACTGCCCACAAGATGTACCAATGTAATAGCAGCTAATGGAGCAATACAAGATAGTAATTCTTTTTCTCATATTCAAACATATAATAATAAACACTATCAATTTTTGTTTTGCTTGATTTAAAGGAATTTATTCATAATAAAATTGCTCTAGAGAAAACCATTTTTGAGATGCAATTATCGAGTTCTAAAAGGATCAATTTCGACCAAGTTTCAACTATCGTTCCCGGATAACTTGTAGCCATTAGTTATTATATCACAATATATTTCAAATTACAAGGTAGACAAGGTAGTTACGGGTTACGGGTTATGTGTATCCACAGTCGCCTATGATTTCGTAAATTGCTTTGTAAAAAGAAATTGACCGATAATCATTTTAATTCATTTCATTTGAACTCTCATTGCCATCCAAGTAAAACTGATTAGGCAAAAAGAATCTCAGTTAATCTCTCAGTTGCCTAAAAAAAAAACAATTAAGTATATATAGAAAAGAACCATCTTCATTTCAAAAAAAAAAGAATATACTCTTCCAGAAATATGTTCAATTAGTCTAGAAAAATACTACTATTCAACTCATGGGAAATGCAAAGTTTGTGTTGCTTATATCACTCCTTATTGAGTATTCATCAAACAGAAAATATTAGCATTCTTTGGGCATTCTCAAATTTGCATTTAGCTTCTTGGATTTCGTATTCTAGTTATGCCGCCTGAAGGTAAAAAAAAAGACTTCAAAGGGTTTGAAAAAAAAAAAAAAAAACGCCGCATTTGGCTGTAAATAATGCAAAAGGTCGTGTATTACATAACGATAAATTATATTGTAGTCTTATGTTTGCACTCACATAATGAAGGGCCTAAACATTAGCAATTAAAATATATGGGACAATATGATGTTCATTCTAAAAGCTATAATATATATACACATGATTTTTATTCCAGAATTACTATCTATAACAAATCTTTCCATTCTGAATCGGTTAAACCCAAGTATTCAGCACCATATTTTTCTTGAGCAGCCTTGCATTGCTCTTTTAATTCACTTGAAGGAGTAATTTTACTTTTAGTAATAATAGTATGGATGGTACGCAAAGCCTTTTCAACCATATCTTCATCTTCCTCTTCCTTGGTATACTTAACAAGGACCTTTTGGAGATCCTCCAAAGTTCCATCTTCAACCAAACGTTCTGTCAATCCAATAGAATCATCAAATACCAGGCTGTTGTACAAGAAAACAACCTTTCTCAACATGTTTGCATCTTGACAGTTTTTCAAAATATCATGCAAGCTTTTGAAACCGTTTAGTTTGTCAAATGCTTCTACACCAGCTTGATGGTGCTTTAAGAAACCAGAAACAGCATATTGTGCTTTGTTACGAACAGATTTATCCTCGTCATTTAATAATTTTACAAGAGGTTCTAAACCTTGATTCTCCAAAAACTATCATAAAACAAAAAAGAAGTTAATACCAAAATCGTACAACCACGTAAAATATGTTTACTTACAGCTTTTTGTGCTTCAGGATTATTTTGAACAGCTGTACCGCAGACCCAAGCTGTTCCCTTACGAATTTCAGGGGCTTCATGATCCAATTGTTTGATAATAGCAGGCCATAACTTCATATTCTCGATATTGCGAGCATTATCAATACCTTCAATAAGTAATTCCAAGTTATCAAGAGCAATTTCCTTGTTTTGAATTGTATCTTCGGGATCACTAATACATGCAACGGCATCTTGATAATTGATAAAAGTTAGTATTCTATACAGTTCGTTTTACAATAAGTATATATATATATATATATTCTCAACATACCTTTCATACGTGTGGCGTCGTCTTTACCTAAAATTGCTTCAAGAACCTTAGGATCATATCTCTTGGGATCGGGTACAGCTTCTCCGCGACGAATAGCGGCAGCTTGTTCAGCTAAAGAGTTATTATCGCTGTTGTTGACGGCCCATTGAAGTAATTTTTCCATATTGTAATTTCTTTTAGTGATATGAATAAAATGAAAGAAAAAAAAAATTGATGGCTTGTCAAGTTTGAGGCTCTCTTTAATATATAAATATTTTTTTTTTTTCTTCTGGTTGCTTCCAGAGAAATCCTTGTAGTTTCCGGTCCGGAGGTATTAGAAATTAAGCCTCTGATACGAAATGTTTAGGACACATTACAGAACAACCTAGCGCATAAAGGCTAAAATTTTCATATGCTTACTAGCTGATGTACAATCGTCCTACAATGCAAGCCGTAATACATAAACTTAAGCAATGCACAATATCTACGTGATAGCCTCATAATGAGTTTAGGCATTTTAAATAGACAGTTGTGGCAAGAAACTAATTCTAAAAAACCGGAGCTGGAATTGCTTTTGTTTTTCAAAATTCGCTTAAAATGACCATAATTTATATCGTAATTAGGATCCAGTTTTTGTACGATTAGTGCATGAACAAAAATATATATATTTACTCGAGAAACCAATGAATAAGAAAAGCACTATTTCTTTGAGCCTAATTTGCATTGCAGTTTTAAATAAACTATTTAAAAATAGGATATTGAAATTTTACTGCTTAAACTAGACGTTGTTTAGAGGCAATATCTTGATAAAAAAATAAGCTACTGAATTGTGCCGATTAATTAAACTCTGCTTTTTTTGCGTTTCTCTATAGCATGTTTAGGTTTTAAAGAATTTGTTTTTTTTTCATGTTTTTTTGCTAGTATTTCCAGTAATATAAATTCATTGAACTACAACCGGATTATCATACCATGGTTAGACGATATTGAAAAGCAGTAGCTAAAAGACCTACTTTTTTTTTTTTTTTAGAAATATTGATTTTCGGTAGAGATATTCAAGTTCAACAAAAAAAAAAAGTTGATCTGATCTAAAACATCCTGGCTTTTTTTCCTTGTATTTGCTCATTCTTCGAATCTCCGATTTCCAAAAAAAATTACCAAAAATCTAACTATCTCGACAGAAAATGGCGCTACAAATGCAAATAACACATCGTCCTGTAGATAATTTTATCTTCTAATATTCGAGTAAATTTAATTACTTACGAGCTTTTTTCAAGTCGACCCTCCGTTTCGGTGAAAATTTTGGGCCTACGCTGCGCTTCGGGAAAATTTTCCACCTTCTCTATGGATCAACACGCTTCGCTTTGAAAGAAGCTCGTGCTGCCGCAGGCTGGTTTTTTTTATTGTTTGAAGAAATTAAAAGGAGTTTCGTTATTAAACTTTATTGAAGCGATGTTGAAATTTATTCTTACAAAAGAAATATTAATGTTTGTTCATTTTCACGAATTGAAACAAATGAAGTTTTTTTTTTAAAAAAAAGGAAGAGTAATAATATATTAATTTAAAGATAAAAAAAAGTTATTGAGTATGAGGAGATTGGAATACTTCAGTAAAAACAACGTTTCTGGTATGGTTTTTGGAAAGTTCTTTAGAGACTGAAGTACGATTTGTGCATAGTAAAATTTTAATTGATTGTGCTGATTTGACTCTTGATAGCGCAACATATAGTTGGCCGTGACTAAATACAGGGCTTGGAAGATAGAGGCCTATGTCATTAAGAGTTTGGCCCTGCGCCTTGTTGATTGTCATTGCAAACGCAAGCCTAATAGGGAATTGGCAGCGTTTGAACTGTATAGAGTCATTGTCAGAGGATATCAGCTTTATTTTAGGTATGCATATGACTTTTCCAATATGTGATCCTGTTGCTATTGTTGCTTCTATTACATTTCTCAATAAGGACTTTACTATGAGCCTCGTTCCATTGCATGTTCAATACTTGGTTCGATGTGAATGTCCTATTTCATTACATAAAGTGCAATAGACATTACTTAATTCACTCATTGTGTTTGACAATGGTTTTTGAAATGAAATGTAAACTAAATAAAATACAAAGTTGTAGTTTATTTCAAATATCTATTAATCTTTAAAATGGCGTTAGCAATAGTCTTTAAAGCTTTCCATACCAATAATATAGTTGAAAGAACTACAAACACAAAAATTAAAATTAGGTTTAAATGAAAAGGGAGAAATGACACTTCAGCTGTTAGGTTCACATGGACTTGTGTATAACCTTTTTAATTAGTATAAATATCTCAAATCAATATAAAATAATAAAGATTATCTTTTGTATAACTTCATACTTAATCTACTAAATTATATACATCTCTGCACATAACACAGCTGTAAATAATAAATGACTATTTTTTACGATTCAATTTAAGCGCTTGTTGACTGTTTTTTACGATTTCAATCATTTTAATATATTAAGGATATTATATTAGAAGTTAAGACTTTTTGCTAAAAAACAACCAAAATTGCACTTGCATTTTACCGTAGATTTTATAATGAATTTTTCTTTGAAACTTCTACCACCTGAAGCAGAATTAAAATCTACATAAAAAATATTAGAGCTACAAATCAAGCCTGCCATGTACTTACTGTGTAATCTTGCGTTTTTAACTTTCGTCCATTTTTTGGAACAAAAATCAACAAAAATATTCAAACGCCGAAGACTTGATTTGGTTTTTTTTGCAATTCAAATCGAAATATACTACAACGCTTTTCCCTCACATGTTGTCCCTTGTTATTATTTCTCCAGCAGTTATAAATGCTGCAATGTTATGGTATGTATAGTATAACAAGTTTCCTATTGTTTTCTAACAATAGATCGAATAATTCTAAAAATATCAGGCGTCGTTAGTCTAAAATATCTTTGTTGATTGATTGCAATGTCGCTTAATTGCTGGGCTTATCAGTCACATACTATTTGTTTGGAAAGCTACTGTTTTGTCATCTTGGTAATTAATATACTTATAACCATATGTATGTAATCAGAGACTTGCTTTTTCTATGATCAACGCTTTCGTCACATACATACATAAGCCATATCTTTGCAACATGTGCTACCAAAACTGCATCGGCCTTTGGTTATTTATAGGATACAGCATTATAATTTTAGGTCATGCACAAGAGTAAAGCATGTCAAGCATTTAATACACATGAAAGGCAGGGCTCGGGTTTTCTTATAAATCAAAGAAGTATAAACAAGCTTTACTTATTATTATTAGAAGCTCCATAATATTTTCAAGATATAAATAATATGTGGTATTGCCAAACATCAAGCAAATAAATTACAATACAAAACACTTGTTTCAAATTGCCAATATAGAATTATACCTATTTGCGTCTTTCTATTTGCAACGTCTTCAATCATCTTTATTGAATAAATCCAGGGAAGCTAATGATTAAACCTTCAAAGCGCACCACAAGCGTGAAAACAAATAGAATAGTAGGAACATGCAAAAAGTCTATATCAAGTTAGCTTTATATATTACAAAAGAAAATATTAAAAGATATATTAGACTCTGACGCTTCTTTTAATACTATAGTTACTTAGTTTGAGTGGACTTTTTTGTAGGCTTTGAAGCTGACATGACATTTTAAACGGGGGGAGGGGGTTTGGAAGTTGATTTTCAAAATTGGAGCGAGCATTGTTTAGTGGCATTACCATTATATTTTTTATACCATTAAAACGAAAAAAAGTAGTAAATATATTTGTGCTAGAAGCCTTAATTTGTCTATCATATTAAAGTACATATGAATCCTTTAAGTTTGTCTTCTTTTTTTTTTTTTTTTTTTTTTTTTTTTTGGAAAACATGTCAAAATATCACAAATCCATTTCACCGTGATCTGAGTTAGAAACCACCAATTATTGCCAGCATTTCATTTTTCCAGAGGCTGAAAATATACTTTTTTATAAATGCATTAACTTTTACTACTCTTGATGGTTTTATTATTAAAAAAAAAAAAAAAAAAAAAAGAAAAAAAATAGAAATATTAGTAAATCACTAAAAAAACCATTTATTTTATAAACTGCTTTTATTTGTTTTTTCTAGTACGTTTAAAAAACTCTTTAAAGAATTAAATCGGTGAATTTTGAATTTAAATTGGCAAAGAAAGTTTATTTTTTTTTCTAGCAACATGGTATTTCCATCATCATATCCTGTAATGAAAACTTGGGCCAGTCTTGATCATGTCCTAAAATTTAAGAAAACGGAGCTGGATCGCCGAAATTCAAACTTTAAATGCGAGCTTTTAACAATAACCACAATGAGGGTATTTTTTGGAATAACCAAGATGTTTTGCCCAGGGCAGCCGCATTTTCGTAAGATTCTCGGTGATTTTTATTGAGAAATATATAGTTTGAAGGTCAAAAATTGCAACAAAATAAGGGTCTTTACAATAGGTAAAGATTTAGGATTTCTGATCTAAATTAAAGTGGCCAATACCAACCAATATAATTTGTCAAATTCAGAATTTTTTTCTGTATACCATAAAGTTTCATCATTTTCTCAAGGTTTTAAATATATATTGCTATCAATATATAAGCATAGAACCTTGCTACTTAATGTGTGCTTTCTTGAGCAAGAAATGTAGTATATGGGAGTAAGTATATAAGCTCTGTCCTGACAGGATTAATTGTGTCAAAAATGACTGTCTTTTATAGACTGCTCTATTCAAGTCCCCCTTGTCGCTCCTAGTTGAACCCCCCCTTCCACAATTCTTGTCAATTTTTCTTACCACTAACTTTTACAACAAAAATATGTCTTCACTTGGTCGTCTTTGCCGTATCGCTTTACCTAAACAACACCAACAACAACAAATTCGACTTGCTTCAACACAATTTGTTGCTGGTCGTAAAGGATATGCACCTGGATTTGAAGCACCTGAAGGAACTAGAGAAAATACTAAAACAATCAACAAGCGTAGAGAATTAGGAAATTCACTTCCTTCTCACTTGGAAGGTACTACTCAATCTACTATCTCAAGTACTAGTCCCAAGAAATTATATCGTCAAGAACTCAAGGTCACACGCCATAAGTATGCACGTGAATTATTAGAAAAGCACGGTAAAAGACAAATGAAATCTGCTGAGAAATTAGCCATGACAGAAGCCAAGGATAAACAAAGTAAAGAAGCCTTGATTTCAGCCAAGAAACAACAACAAGCACATGAACAAGAAGTTGTTGAATTATTAGATTTGGAAACTATTAAAAATAATCAAACTGATAGAAATCAAAAACGTCTCGTTAATCGATTGCAACTTGAAGAAACACAGCGAAACACACGACGCAAACAGCTGTTGAAATTGTACACCAATACAGACTCTTTTGTGACACTTGATAATTTAGATGCTAAAGTGGATGCTGTTATGACTTCAGAAGGAAGATCTTTCCATGAGGATTTCAATGAATTAATGCATAGTACTAGCACTGTTCAATCAGAAATTGAACAAAGAAAAGCACAATTGAAGGAAGTGATGGGTCTTTAGAAAGAAAGAAAAAAAAATTACATTAGATGTTTTTTCGTGTGTGTGAAATAAAAATAAATGATATATGTGTTACCTACATGTCAACTGACTTGGTTAAAATTATGGATTCACGTTTTAAAGCGACTAATTTAGCCATGTCAAACCTAAATTTAGCACATCTAAAATGTATTGATTTATTATGCAGGAGAAACAATCTTTGTAGCAAGGTCTTAAAAGTGGATTTTTAGTGGATACAGAGTTAATTTGACAACATTTTACATACATTATTTTGATGAAACCTCCCAAATGTGGCCATAGCGTCCTTTTTTAAATCATTAAGATGACGTGTTATATATATAGAAGAAGATGCCAAATCTCTTACAAGATATATCATGTGTGGTACAGGAGTAAGTGGCTTTTTATATATATATAATAGCTTCTATCATCATCATCACCATTTATTATCATCACCCATTTAAACATCGTCCCCCTCTTTTCTTTCTTTCTTTCTTTCTTTCCCTTTTTTTTTTTTATTTATTTTATCTTTGCTTTTTTCCTTTATATTTTTACAGTTTTAAATCCTCGAAAATTGTAATAAACTTTGCTTAAAGTTTATCATATGGAACCAATCAAGTCTATTTAATTACAACTTCAGTAGCTTTATTATATTATTATACATCTTTTTTTCTCTCCGCTTGTCAAAAATACGCAATATTTCTTTTTTCCCTTTCTTCTTCTTCATCTCGTTTTACTTTTTTTTTTTTTACTTTTTTCCACTCTTTCCTCTTTAGTTTTCTTTTAAAATTAATATAAAATGTCACATCAAACAACACCAAGTCCACTTGTCGAGAAAAAGGTAATTTTTATGTTAGTTTTTTTGTTGACGTTTTTCTTAAACTCCACACTTTTTTTTATCATTACCTCGGTTAGAAACTGCGTACATTTAGTCCTGTTATTTTATTTCATGATCATCAATATGTGAATGCTGGATCAGGTGATCTTCAACATGTTCATATTCCTTACGGTGACCCTTCTTACGGACGTCATCTTGATTCACACAAGAAAAGAATACATGAAATGCTACAAACAAATGGTAGATATTGGTTAGATATCATTACCTGGACAAGAGGTAAAAAAAAGAAAAAAAAAAAAAGAAAAAAAAAAGAAAAACAAGCATAAAAAAATTGTCTGTGCGTTTTTAATAACATGTCAATCAATATATATAGATCACCCTGAACCATTGGATCATTCTCCTGTTCCTTCTCTTGTATCATCACCTAGTCCACCTCATCATCATCAACAACATCATAATCAACAGCATCATTACCAACAAAATTATTCACAGCATCCACTTTATTATAGCTCTAAAAATAAGAATAATGATGGTCGTCCTCCTTCGCCCCAAGATGATAATGAATCAGATTCAAATGGATTTCGTCTTCGCCTTAATAAACACATGACAGAGAAAAAGGTAACCTCAGCATCAGCATCAACTACTAATAAACGCCGACGTGGGAATCTGCCAAAGGCCGTAACTGCTATTCTGCGTGATTGGCTCTCACGACATAAAAAACACCCGTATCCAACCGAAGAGGAAAAGGCTGCTTTGGCTGCTGAAACAAATTTGAACCTGAATCAAATTAGTAACTGGTTTATTAATGCAAGAAGACGTATTTTACAGCCTATGCTCGAACAAGAAGAAGAACAAGACAAAAATGAAATGGATTTAATTGTACCTTACGATGCTAGACATTTAGGTAATATAAATGTTCATATTATATAAAAAAAACCTTTCATTAACCTTTCTCATCAGATGATGTTTATCATGATCGACGGCTTAGAAAGAGATCAGCTACTGATGTTTTAGCTGCTAAATACCCACCAACAAAAAGAATGGCACCCAACAACCACAATTCTGTCAGAAGAAGAAGTTAAAAAAAAAAAGCTGAAAAAAACTGAAAAAAAGACCAATTCTTCAATGTATTATTATCAAACTTATTATTACTATTTCCATATATTACTATTACTATTTATTTCTTCTTTATGTATTTTCTTGCCTGGTGCACCAAATGATATATCTTTTTATATATTCATATAATCATATACACACATTCATTTATTGGTAAAATCCCCCCCCCTTTTTTTTCCCCACACCCATCATTATAGCAGACTCTTTCTCTCCACTTTTATCTTCCTTTTTATGGTTCAATCATTAAAAAATAAAATCTTATATACACACAGACTAACCTCAAATTGTAATATTATAAATGACAAGAAATTCTTGTTTGTAACCACTAAAAGAGTGCATGATTACCTAAAATAGTTTACATGATCATTCGTCCTAAGTTATCCAGTAGAATCTTATAATTCGTCATCATATATATCATATATACATACACTCAACGCTTTATGCGTCATTGGAACGTCAAAACTATATAGGTAATGGCACACGTGCTGAACATCTTATTTCCTTTCTATCATCTAATCCCCTCTGATTTTTTTTTTTTTTTTTTTTTGAGCATTGATTTCATGCAATTTACTATTATGATTATGACATTCTATATTTTTCTTCCCCAAAGATGAGGCTCAAATTCCCGTTATAGTTACACTGAATTAGTTAATTCTTCTTGTTTCTTTATCGATAAAAAAAAAATATTCACAAAGGTAAAGTATGATTTTACAATTGCTCTGACTTTTAATCCAAACAACAACAACAGATTAATGCGAAACCAGGTACCTTCATCATGTGAAAGATGGTATACGTTAAAAAGGTCATACGAGTACCGTATCTTTGCGTGAATAAATAATAAATAATCTCTCCTTCTCTCCCTCACCTGAGCTGTCATTTTTTTAAGATGTTTTTTGTTGTCATTTCAAGAAATAATAATAGATATTTGCTAATTTGCTGAGCTTGTTATTAAGGTTCAACTCTAATCAAGTAATAAAAAAAGGGAGTACAGTCATCTTTTGTGTGTTGGGCCCTTTTTTAAATATAAAATATCTTGGGAATGACATTAATTTCATTGATTTAATGGAGTACAAATAAATATCTACATAATGTTTCTATATTTCGCTTTTTTTCATAACTGTCTGATAATTAGATAATAAAATTGTTGTTATCAGACTGTTGATACTTTTATTATCGTAATCTGGTATAGATAAACAAAGATCTTAATCAAGATAGGTTACACGAATAATAATTAAGCTATGACCAACATAAGCCACCTCATCTATCACTTGTTCAACATGTCAAATGTTCTTTTTTTTTTTTTGACGTGGGAGGGTCTTGGATCGAGATCATCATCATTTGTGGAGTATTTAATCGCCAGTTTAAATAATTCAGGTACAGAAACGCCTTTGCTGATTGGGTAAAAGAAAACAATGATTGATTCACTTGAAATAAACGTATTCAACAAATATATGTAAGCCGTAAACTTGAAAATTATGGTGAAATTGACTGTTTGTGGTTAACTCAAACTGGAAGCTTGTACGCCACCCTTAAGTTATTAGATAAACACATGCTAATTAATACCTGTTTACTTTATTTCAGCCCAGTAAGCGACCTTTATAAATAGTAATTCCCACATGATTATTTCACGTTTTTTTTTTCTGTAAGGATCAGCTTAAATCAAAAATCATACATTTGAATTAAGCAATATAAATGTAAACAAACTTTTTTTCACCTACCATGACACGTTGAAGCAATCAGTTTATTTGTTACTAGAATTGTTACAAAGTAAAAAGAGGGTAATATGCTATACACCGCCTTTAAAAATTATGAAGCCAAAGTTTTGGAGGGCGGCCATGTGTCCACAATTTATTTTCTAGATAAAAGCTGTACGGCAAATGCTAAACTGAATCCTTGATCATCCACAAGTGGATACATAGCTAAGCATCTATGAATTTGGTAGTTAACATCACTCTATTATAGAGTTATTCTTAGTGCATATATAATAGGGCTAGGTAGTATATATAAATGCATGCAACTTTTGCTTACAAAAAAGTATTAATTTCTCATCCAAAAAATAAGATTCATATACTAAACTGCATAAAAATACTGCTTTTTTTTAATAAACGAAATGGTAAAGCTGAAAAAAAAAAATCAAAAAATTAGGATTTTTGAATACACAATAAAAGTACATATTAAGTTAAGTTGATGTATTAGATATTGTACTCACAGTTTTGAATTTTGCCTTGAATGTTATGGTTTTAAAAATGACTTTTTCATAAATTTGCGGTAAATCTGAAGGGAATTTCGAAAGTTTTCGAATTTGAGTAAAAAATTTTGGATTCATTCCTCATGGAGGGAGGGCGGTTTCGCCCAATAATCCCAATATAAATCAATTGAGTTCAGCCGCCTAGTTACTTGAAAAACGCACGACACATTATGCTATCTGTTCCTGGAAATAGTTTACATCTCAGAAAAACTTAAAAACAACAGGCTAAGGTCTAAACCTTTTTTTTGAAGACATAGGCCCGATTTTCCATTTCTACTCAACTTTTTTTTTTTTTTTTTTTTTTTTTTTTTTTTTTTTTACTTAATAACATTAAGACAAATATGTATGTCGTTGTACCTTAGACGTTCAACTTTAATCCAAAAGCGAGTGTCCGGAAATATCCTGTTTTTTGCAATTGGTATAACTTTTTGAGTGCTAATGTTTCATATTTCTACACATATTTCACTGCTAAAAATTAAAAACTTCGAGCTTTTAGATTTCTACTACAAAAGACTAAGCTATACTAATAATTTTAATAATAAAACTTACTTACTTTATAGCTATACATAACGTATTTAAGTATAAAATAGCTCTTAAAGTACTTTTTTTAGTTCCTTTTTTTTTGACTTTTTTGTAATAGATTTTACAATATTCGTCATATTAAGAAGCATTTATTTTGTATTCATTCTATAACTCTCATTGAACCCTATTGTATTTTAGTTCTTTTTAAAATATTAATTTTTCGTGAATACATCCTCCAATATGTATGTGTACAAAAAAAAAACCTTTGCATCTAGCTTCGGTTTTATCTGAATATATACCTATCCCAATTTCTTAATTTGAAATATGTTTATAAAAAGTGATATGTAGTATACATCTTCAAAAAAACCTCCAAAATTTCTGTGGAATATGTACATATTTATCCACTATGGATCTCCATTATGTATGCATATGGTTCTCGTTTAAAGTACCGTTGATATAAATAGATATATAGACATTAAACTATCAAAATTATATATGCTAGTTCATGCTAATATAAAATTTCTACTGAACTTTGATCTTAACAACTTATAGTAAAGACCAATGATCATAATGTGGATTTAATAACACCATTGTGGAATACATCCAATTTAATCTCCATTTAATCTCAGTAGCTAACTAGAATTACAACTGATTAGGTTAAATTAAATACAAAAACTGAGGAGAATCTTAATTTAATATCAAACACTTCCCTCACTCGAAAGGACACTCCTTGGTAGGAAAGATTTGAGGAATTTAGCATAAATTAGTTTTAGGTTTCCCAAAACTAAGGGTTACATATTCAAGGGTCACTAAAATTGTATGTAAAAGGAGGGTATCTTTCTTAGAAGAGAGGTCCTCCAGTCTTAACTTGATAATAAAAATCTACAGTTATCTAGTCAACTTTCCTTGTTTTTTTTATAATAAGTTTTTTTTTTTTTTTTTTTTTTTTCGTTCATATCCGTATTATCATTGTATTATTCCACAACCATTATTATCAAGGATCCACGAACTCTATAAATATATCGATTGGCTATTATTAAGAAATGCATCTGCAAGGGATATTGTTGGCTACATGTGGATTTAGGACAATTAACCAATCTCTCTAGTGAAATGCTGTATAAACAGGACATTTATTTATTACAATTAAATAATATCATGTTGAAATACCATGCTGAAACACCATGCTAATAGTACACAGTCCAATACTGAAATGCCACATTGAAACACCATGCTTCTAAAAGTATGGTTTGGTTGCTAGTTGCTATTCAATTAATATGATTTTTGGCTCTTGAACCATTATTTACTTTTAAATTTGACATCTACTTAAAAGTGATAGATGATACATCATCATTCAGTTTAGTTTTAAAAATCCATTTTTCGTATCAATTTATGTTTTGAAATCAAATTTTGAAGATATCTTAAATGCACAGTAAACTTAAAAGTAGTAATAATATCTTAGTTTTTTACACTAACAGCTGTTTTTGAAGGATAACAGCACAGTTTATAAGGAAAATCTGTCTTACTCTATGCATAAAAAATAAAATAACTGGAAAAATATCCATCATCAATGAATGTTAATTCAAATATACTAAAAGTTTTAAAATAAATACTACATTTTTGTAAGAGTATCCAGACTCTAAAAGTTAATTATTTGCTTATTTGTTAGTTAAATCGTAGGGATAAAGTGTTTTTTTTTAGCGGAATATATAGGCTATTAGGCTATTTTAAATTATAAATAGCGTTATACCAGCTAAAAGTAGCAGCAGAAAACATTTTTATATATACAAGCATATTCGGACATTTAGTGTGTACTGTATACTAGGGATGTTGTCGAGTTACAGCTTGTACTTGTAAATTTAGCTGGTAAAACCTGGGCTTGACAACAATGCTACTATATACTTTATATATATATATATATATATATAGCAGAGGAGGTAACTTATTGGTGCTTGTACAATGGTTGGTTTCAAATAATAGCACATACAGTTCGATTTTACTTGACTCGGCATAACGATATTGGAGCAAAAAGTTTGTTTATATATAGATGATAATGAAGTCGCAAATTTTGGTAGCAATATAAACTTCAAAACAGTAAATTGATAGCCCCATCGCTTTCATCCTATGAAGTTTTGTAATAGCAAATACTCTTTATTATATCCAGCATGTTGTCATATAACAATTATTATAATCTCTATATAATCAATAAGTGATCCAAAAAATCCTACATTACTTCAAATTTGCTAAAGGTCATAATTGATGTTTTATCCCACAGATTTTGGACGAAATGGCTTGTGTCTTTTAAATAAAACCATACTATATTATAGCGAATAATGCGCACATGCATATATGTTGCCGATCTACTAAATACTATAATTATATAAAGAGACTTAAATGCGATTGTTTCCCGTCTCACTGCTCCCGAGGTTAATCCCTTTGAAT
The DNA here is from genome assembly GCA_016758945.1 of Mucor plumbeus. Lineage (NCBI taxonomy): Eukaryota > Fungi > Mucoromycota > Mucoromycetes > Mucorales > Mucoraceae > Mucor > Mucor plumbeus. Next base: position 60,642 of record JAEPRC010000073.1, read on the forward strand.
AATTTTGGCTTGTTATACTCAAAAATAAGGTCAAACGCAGCTAGTGTCAGAAAAAGAAGGATATATTCTTTTGATATGGAATGTGTTAAATTAAGATTTGCATAATTTTTTGAGCATTTAATCGCTGGTTTAGCAAATCCTGACACAGAAAATTATGTTGTTAATTAGATTCTTGAAACAATTGTACTTAATTAATTTATGTATGTCGTAAACATAATAATTATGAGAAAAATGGATGTTTGGGGGGGGGGAGACATATAAAACCAAAAGCTTGCACATCACTCTTAAGTTATCACCTGAACACATGCTAATTAGAGATTGTTTACTTCGTTTCAGCCCATTGACATATTACTTGGTCTATATAAGCAATGATCCACAAATACTTACTTTATAGATCTCTACATAAAACTAACTTAAATTATGGGAAACAATTTTAATTTAATCAACTTGACTGTAGGCGGAAAGAAGTTCATCACTTACTATGACACATTGAAACAATCAACTTATTTTCAAGGATTAATTCAAAATAATGCAGGAGCACAAGCTGCTCCTATTGAAGGTGAAGAAGACAAGCACTTCTTTATTGATCGAGATGGAGATATATTTGAAGATATTCTGCATTACTTGAGATCGTACGAGATCCGCCAAAGAAGCCAGGAGCAACTAAAAAAATTGGAACATGAATCTACTTTTTATGGTTTTGATGAACTCAAGGCTAAAGTAAATCAAGCTCTCTATAATTGGGTGCTTGACAAGGAAGGTGATGTAGAGTTTTCTGTTGAAGCTATAGAAAAGGATGCTATCTTAGTTGATAGCTCTTTTTCTGAAAATTTACCAGATATGCACAATGATAACTCTATTATTGTTAATAAGTTTAAGTATTTTACGAGTTCCCTAACTTCTGAAACCAAGTTAATCACCAAATCTATTAAAAAGAAGTAGCTTTCATGATTGTAAATTAATATGAAACTATTTGCATACTTATTATGTAATTACATTTATAATAATAAACAAAGCTGCATTATCCAAATTTTGGTTCAGAAATTACTTAAATGGGTTATCATTTGTGTGCGTAACTATTTAAATGTAACTTTCTGCTTTAAAATTGGAAAATCTTTCATTTATTTCTCTGTATTCTTTCTTAATCTTGACAAACAACAGTTCTGCCATTATCAATGACTAACAGCCTTGGTTATACCACTGACAACATTGTAAAACTGAACGTAGGGGGTGAACTATTTTCTACATTTTATGATACTATAATAAAATCAAGTTATTTTCTGAATCTGCTGAATGAAGAAAAAATGTCAAGTAAAACTATCATAAACAAAAACGAAATTTTTATTGATCGCAGTGGTGAGCTTTTTCGCGATATTTTGTACTTTTTAAGAACTCAATTGCTATTCGCTAGCGATATAAAGAAGTTACGTTCTCTCCAAAAAGAAGCTGAATTTTATCAAATAGAAGACATGATACAAGCCTCCAATAGTGAAATAAAAAACCTACTGAAAGATGATCAGCGGGCACCTATCATAATAACAGACATATGCAAACTAAAATCTACAAAGGAAAACCCAAAATATGTTATACTTGAAGAAAATAGAGTTTCCAAAGTTTATGAAATTTTAGATTTGATGCATGTTTATACTAATTCGTGCTATAAACATCATAATTCGAACTGCAATGGGTGCATCAACACAAATAAAAAAAATCCCAAAATTCATTTTAAGCCCTACCAACAAAAAAACAATTTAATTTATTCAGAAATGCCAGAAGGGTTATACAATAGAATTGTTAATATGATGCTTTGGAGTACACAAGCTATAGCGCAACTAAGAGTAAAACTATGTAAGGCGGTTTCATATGTGATACATAGTAATAAAAAAATATTTATTTAATAAAATGTAGTAAAGAGTTTTCAAAAAGAAACTCTAACTTAATGTATTGAAAAGCACCGCTTTTGAGTAAATGCTACATAAAAAAAATACAAAAGTTTACCAGAGATACCTCTAAATAGCAAAAAAAAAAAAAAAAAATTGCTGTGCTTACTAGAAGGTTAGCTATAATAAACTCTTTCAAACCTATGTGGCTGACATATAATATATTTGATGTATGATAAATAAATGGTGGTCTAAACACCCTGTATAGGCATTTTGCTCTTTTTCTTCCATTTAAATAACTTAAATAATGGACACGAAAGATAATTTTAAACTGGTAAAATTAAATGTAGGTGGAAAACGGTTTATAACGTATTATGATACTCTGAAGCCATCAACCTATTTTCAAGCATTGGTAAAGAATGAAAAAGCAAATTGTGCTGTTTTTATAACGAAAAACGGCGACCAAGAGCTTTTTATTGATCGAGATGGTGAACTGTTTGAAGATATTATGCGCTATTTAAGATCATTTGAAGTACGATCTAGAGATAGAGAGTACTTGGAGAAATTAATGCATGAAGCCGAGTTTTTCAAATTCCATGAATTGACATATAAAATACAGAGCATATTGAATAATTATATAGACGAATATAATAATGTAGATTTTGAGCTTGTAGATGCATCATCACGCTTTACTTTTCTGCAAAATGGGTCTAAAAAAATTGATACTATAAAACAAGATGGCTCAACTATTATAGCTGGATTCTCTTATGCCGCTACAGATGGAAAGACCTCAAAATTTGTTAGAATGACTCCCAAAAAGAAATAACTTTTATCTAAAAAATACACAGCTGCTGTTTTTAATACTAGTATTTTTCATACTCTACAAATAAACTTGTTTAATACATACATACCGCATAAATTCATACGCCTTCTATATGAATCTTCAAAAAATTGATTAATTATTTGATGTATAATAAATTTTCTTGGCATGGGGTTTTCTTGCTCTTCTCTTGTTTTTTCTCCTTCATTTTATAACATCATATGTTTGAATCTTCCCAGAAAATAACTAAATACACCGAAGACAGTATTATAAAGTTAAATGTTGGCGGTGAATTGTTTATGACATTGTACAGCACACTATCAAAGTCTGTATACTTTGTCAACTTTTTAAATAACACAATGGGTATCAAAACTATGGTAAATGGAGATGAAATTTTCCTTGATCGTAGTGCCGAATTATTCCGTGAAATATTACTCTATTTAAGAACAGCTAAAGTGTTCTGTAGAGATCTACAAAAGCTTCAAAGCCTTCAAGAAGAAGCAGAATACTTTCCTCTTCCCGAGATGATTCAAGCAATTGAGGCAAAGAAACTTGAACTTCAAAAAAGTGATCAATTACCTGAAATTTACTTGAAAAGCTTGCAAGAAATGACAAAACAACCTTCCAAAGTTGCTGACAAGAAACGAAAGTTTAAATTAATTGAAGAAACAGAAGGGTCATCAAAAATATTTTCTATTGTAGATACAATCTATGTAGCATCAGGCAAATGCACAAGACATCCTTACGATCCTTTTTGTGCTTGTAGCGTAGTTCCGCATTTCGTATTAGCCCGTCCAAAATCATGTTGAATATTTGGCATCATCAGATTGTTTTTCTTTTTTCAAAACAGATCATTAACTGCTTGCATAAAATTCAATAAAAAAAAAAATACTATTATCTGTAACATTTAATTAACGTAGTATGTACCGCAATTGCTTGATAGGCATGAGAATATTAGTTTTTGTTTATTCCCTCTATAAGGAAGCTATTTAAACAACAATACGCCTTCAAATTCTTTCTTTTTCTCAACTCATCTGTAAAAATGAACAACCTTAAATTGATCAGACTAGATGTAGGAGGAGAAAAATTCATCACTTATTATGAAACACTGAAACAATCAGCCTATTTTCGAGAGCTGATACTAAATAAAAAAGCAAAGGGAGCTATGGTAACAGGAAAGGAAGAAAATCAAGAGTTCTTTATAGACCGGGATGGTGATGCATTTCAAAATATTATGCATTATTTAAGAACTTATGATATTCAAGAAAAGAACAAAGAGAAGCTACAAATTCTGGAATGCGAAGCCGAGTTTTACGGATTTTATGACATGGTTAAACAATTAAACCAATTAATTGCCAAATACAATCAATGTTACTATGTAAAGGAAATGCCTTCAGCTTTTGAGGAAATGAATACAAGTAAAACGATTAGATTTTTCAAGGACCAGCAATCTATAGTTGCGTCATATAAATATATGAATCTGGACGAAAAAAAGTATACCTATAAATTAGTTTTCGCATCTCCCAAAGAATAATAGCTTTTCCTGCCTTATTTGTTGCACAGCTTTAATTATTTCCGCCACAATTGTGGTATAATGTATAAAAATAGACATATAAATGACTATGCGATCATTTTTCATTATTTTTCTTTTATAATAAAAAATGAACTCTCAAACATCTAGTAGTCTTAATAAATGCAATAATAATACAATTGTAAAACTGAACGTTGGTGGCAAATTATTTAAAACATTTTATAGCACCTTGTCTACATCAACTTTTTTTCAAAACTTATTGAACAAAGATGTTATGGAGAGCAAAACAATCATAAATGATGGCGAAATATTTATAGATCGTAGTGCTATATTATTTCGCGATATTTTACTCTTTTTAAGAACCTCGATTATATTTGCATTTGACATTGACAAACTCAACGCTTTGCAGTTGGAGGCTGAATATTATCAAATTGAATCCATGATACAAGCTGTTCAAGCATCCATAAACGAAAACTCCGAACATAAAGATGACCATACACTTTTGTATGAAAGCTTTCATATGATTAGTGATAACATTCAGCAAAAAAAATTCTTTTTGGTTGAAAAAACCGAAGCATATACAAAAAGTTATCAGATACTTGATATCGTCAATCCCATTACATACTGTCGTATGCATGGCACATCGGATTGTAAACTTTGCTCAATAAAACTAGTATTGTTGCCCAAAACTGACACAAAATAGGTTAGATACTGATAGCTTCTGCATATATTATCAAATATGAATATTAAATATGAATAAAATTGATTTATTTAAAAAATAATAACGTTAATTACCAGTTTCCTTATAATTGATATTAATGAAGTAAAATATTTCTACTGAATTTTATGACATATCTCAATTCTAATTACCAGAAATACGCTACTAATACTATTCTTGATTCATCTTTAGTACGTTTTGTACATAAACGATATACAAAATGATATCACATTTGATGATTCCGCTACATAATGGACAATAAGATAAGGATGCTCTAAATTTGTAAAGCATGTAGCTATTCGTTGGGCTAGATAATCGATTTACAAACTAGTATTGGTTTGTCTAATAACTGGTTGCTGTATCAAGAATATGAATGGTCCTCTCTGAACCTTTATTAGTACTAAAACGCTCAAGACTAAATGAATTGTTGCAATTGGTAAGCTTCTTATTGAATAAGATACTCTTCTCGTCAATATTGCGTTAGCCAAAGCCCTGAATCCCTTTTGTCTGCTTTTGAACAACAACAAGCTCAGTTGATTTTATGCTCCTTTGGAGAGCATTATTTTGAGGTGAAATTGCCAATTTCTTGCTTGGTTTTTGGATTGAGCAAATTTTACTTATCGAACGCCCTCTTTTCCGGACTTGCTACAACCAGCAATAAAACAGTGGAACCTTTGACAACCAATATCATCGGTGTTACTGAAGTAAAAGATGCAAAAGATGTTTGGAGATTCATTTAAACAAATTGATAAAGAAGGGCTCACCAATAATTTAAAGCAAATTTATGTAATTTCTGTGACCACAATGCTTCAGGACAGCCCTGATCTGATGTATACCCGCGTAGCTAAGGGTGCCTTTTACCTCATGAATATGATCATGCCTTACAAGAAGTATTCGTTCTACAAAGAACTTACAACAAAGTTCAGTGAAAGCCTTTTTCTGGCCAACAGAAATGACAAGGCCAATATTATTGAAACCAAAGAAAAACAAAACAAAAAAATCGTACATTTACGCACACTTTGGACTTTATGCCCTTTTCAGTGTCAAAGACTTGGTAGTTATTTGTTTGACAAACGCTCTTGGGAGCACACTATATCGGTTTTGAGAGATTTTTTTTTTTTAGACTGAGTATGCACCTAATTTTTCTGGAATCTATCTATACTATAAGACAAGAAAGAAAGGCAGTAACTTCAAAAATACGAATCAAATGCAATCCAAACTTTAATCTAATCTCTATACAACTTTTCCATGTAAAAAATTAAGTAATAATTATTTTTGTAACATCAACTACTGGAAAGTACATTGATATCTATAATTTCAACTTAAAATTCGCTGATTTAGGTACTAGTGCATTCTTTGATCCTAAGCGTTATATTTAAAAGATGAGTTAAATCTAATATGAAGTCAAATTTGAGCCTGGTCCCAATTTGTGAAAAATTGCATTTTCATGAAACGAATTTTAGTAATTCTCAGTCTTTAAATCTGGAGCGTGTCCTGTTTTTTTTCTTATAACTAAATTTAAAACATTAGCACTAAAAAGTTGTACCAGCTGCAAAAAAAAAAAAAAAAAAAAAAAAAAAAAAAAAAACAGAATATTTGCGGATAATCATTTTTAGATTAAAGCTGAACATCTCAGGGACATCGCCATATAATACTTTCCTGATGTTACTTGGGCAAAAAAAAAAAAAAAAAAAAAAAAGAGGAAGGTTGAAAAGTCGGACTCAAATTGTGAGTTTTACTGTTTGAAAATGAACATTTTTCAAGATAGATTTACTAGAGACCATTCACTTAACAGAATATCTCATTCATTTGCCTAAAATGTGTCATTAAAGATAAAAAAAAAAAAAAATGAAGTGTAGCTATATTGATTTAAACCACAAAGTGGGCGTAGACTGCGCAGTATTTTAATGAACACACAGTATGTTTTATAATAAAACATTTATTCAAGCATACTTTTTGTTAGAAGATTTATGCTAGTAATGTACCAACAAAATTTCACGCATTTTTTTTAAGTTTTTAATACATATTTTTGATTGATCAATTGTTTTGAGTATCTGGGAAAAAATTAGGAGAATAATATAAGTGTGCTGAGCATAGATTATATGTTTGAATTTAATGTTACTAAGTTTTTTGTCTGGGCGTACATTACCTCCCAAGTGGCACAAAAAGCTTATTGTTCCATCATTGATTTTTAAAGGGTACTTTCACAAAGAGGTAACAAGCTACCCAATTAAAGAAACCAAAATATAGTTTGAGGCTGGTAAAAGCATGCGAGTTATTGAATCCGGAGCCTTCTCCACCAAAGGATTTAACGGGGTCCTTTGTGATAAAGTTTAAATTTCCATTTAGAATAAAATAAAAAAGAACTCCATTCATACTTTGCAGCAACAATTCTATACAGCGTATGCTTCTATATTAACTTTTAAAGTATACAAAAGAATACTCTGGATTTCTTTTGATTTCGTATGACAATATAACGCATTTAGATCGTGGGCCACAACAGCTCGCCGCGGCTCATTCATTTCGATCAAGTAACTTTGTTACGTTTTTTTTTTTTTTTTTTTTGAAAAGCAAACGCACCTCTTGGCAATAAACTACATCTGGCATTATACTGTACGTTCTCGAATCAACATGAGAGAAATCCAAAGTTGTAAAAATGAAAAGAAAGAATGATAAAATGACGTATTTGTGGGATCGACATTTAGTAGCATATTTCCTTCCAAAAGCGAGATATGAGTTGTTTTCTTTAGTAAATTTGTGTTAGGTGTTACATTTTATATCGTGATTGTTATGTTTAGAAGTATATAAAATTTAATGACAAGTTACATAAGTTTTAGCACAAAAGTAAATAGTATTATAATAACGAGAATCCAGACCATCTCTTTTTTTAGCCCTATTCGTGGCTGATTTGAAGGATGATGATGATGCTGAATATTAAACCTCAAGAATAAAACATGGAGGGATATTTGCCACGTAAATTTAAATGATAATACCGTTAATTAATTAAAAAAGGAAAATCCCTTGAAATGTGAATGTGTACACAAATTGGTACACCGAGTTTAAGTGCAACATATATATATATATCAAAATGAATTGCTGTCAATTATCAACATGTATGTATGTATGTACGTATGTATGTATGTATATATATTAAAAATATTTTATTGTTTTACGAAAAGTAGGGGACCCCCCCCATATGCCAATTAATTTAATTAAACATGTCTTGCACAAATGATTCATAATCCATTTCATTTTCCGAATAACTTCTAGGCATCATTTTCTTTAGATAATCAATCATGGATACAGGTATTTGACTCATTTTCAGGTCTAATTCTGTGACAAATGGTTTATCTCCTGCTATTGTTCTAAATGAATCTAAAAGTTGGCCTGGGGTGGTTTTATCTTCAGTAACAGACACCATGAAACGAATAAATTGTTCAAACGACATGAAATCGTTGTCGTGTGTGATATCATAAAATATGCTTTCTAATCGTTCATTGTCATACACGATGCCTAAACTAGAAAGCGCATATTTAAATTCAGAAGCACTGAGTGTGTTGGTATAATCTTTGTCAAAATATCTAAATGTTTGTTCAAATTCTTCTAATTGAACTGGCGTTAAGTTTGTCATGTTTCTAGAGACGATCTGTAAAAGTAATAGCAAGTCAGTTGATGTTGATGAATAAAATATCTATTTAGTTTTCTTACTTGATTTTGTATAAAAGCACTCTTCTTTTGTACAGCTTCTTTCACTAGATCTAAGCCAAAACTGAGATCTTCTAATGAATATACGGTATAATCGTTTTCTTCTGTGTTTGCTTCTATACATTCTTGGTCTAATATGTGAATCATTTGAAGAGATTCTTGCATTGGCTCAAACGAATTGGTCAGCCCCTGAACAAGAGTAAGCTGGGATTGAAGGCTTCCTTCAAGATCGACTAGTTTCGCTGAGATAGTATCCAGTTGTCTTTGGAACTCATTAGCTGCCTCGGCAAATGCTTTTCGAAGACCTTCTTTAATTCTATCATGTACTGGATTAGTATACCATAATTTTCGATGTGCTACTTGTGTTACTTACTCTCTAATAGTTCGATTAATTCTACGATGGTATTTAGCTTCATTCTGTAAAAGAGTATTCCATGTGTTATCCAGATCTTTTAAAGTTAACCCTGGGGGTGGATAGTAAGGTTTTAAATTATATGTCTTGGCTTTAGTTTGAATGTTTCCCAAAAGGGCATCAATATTTCTTTTTTCAGCAACCCATGAACGTTTATCTGTGCTTTTGTAAATGTCAAATGCCATACTTTTTTGTTTGGCATCAATATAACTGTCTGTTAGTTCTGTATTATCCCATTCTTCTTGAATGAATTCGACTGCTTCCATCAACTAGTTTATATGTAAAATTAGTATCTAATTTTAATATATGATGTATATATACTTACTGCGGTAACTCGTAATTCATATTGATGCTCCATATCGCATACCGATAAAAGCACATCTGCAAATTTAGCTACTCTTCTACCAGCAGTTTCGAATTCATCTCTTGCTGAAAAAGCATGAAAGTATTCTGCTACATAAGTCATTACGGATTTTTCATCTGGTTTTGATATATCACACACATCTTCTACATCTAACAGTTGAGGTATATTTAATTTCTTTGCGGCTTCAAAAGCAATTGCGGTATTTCCATGTCTATCATTTCTGTCCAAAGCATAATAATCAATTAATTCTGGATGGTGATGGTGAATCAAAGCACAAAAAGCCAAGCCATCGGTCCAACTATATGTGAAATCACGGATATCTACATCGTGATAATTTGCAGTCTTTCGTTGACACCATAACAGTAAACCTTCTTTAGCATTTTTACCATCTTCATTGATATCTGCAATGGTAAATCGAAGAATGATTGTCCACAGCATACCTAAAACCAATTTCAAGTTTTTATTGACAATATCTTCGGCTCCAATGTTAGTTAATGCAACGCCTCTTAATTTAATAAAATCTAATGCCTTGTTGACATTTTCCATCTTTTGAAAAATCATGCCTGGATTTTGATTGAACGGTTTGAGTGATTCACCGCCAATAATTTCCTATAAAATATGTGTTAGGATTAAAGAAATTGCCGAATCAATATAGTGTCTTACAAGTAATTGAATCAGTCGGACGCCATTTGCTAAATCTTCGTTTAAATGAACAATATTTGGTATATTTTTCAAGTCTAATTTGTTGTTGACCCATTTAGTGAAGGCTACAAGGAATATTCTGTATTAATATTATATATTATAATATGTTATCAGATCACACTTACTCTTTTTTTGAATAAGTTCCCAAGCATTGACCATTTGCTTTTTTTCTAAAATAATAGCCTCGGAGCTTAATAAGCATGAAATGGACATTTAAAAAGTTTAGTTTTACCTTCAAATGATTTTTTCAAGGAAACTTGACCATAATTTGAATAAATCGCCATTGTGAAATAATGTAGAAAGTGAGAGAGAAAGTGAGTGAAATAAGAATAAAAGATAAAATAATTATTTTTAAAAAAGCTGTTGAAAATATGGAATAATCAAAACAACAAGTTGAAGTGAATTTTCCTTATTAAGGATCAACATAAACAACACATCTCTAACTATGGGCTGAAAATAAATAACTCCGAGTAGCTCAAAAGTACATCATTTGAAAGATTACAATGACAACGAAATTGCATTAAATGGCAGCTGGTTGCTATGGTTACAAAAGATTTGCGTTCTGTAATGTGAAATATTATAAACTTTATATATAAACACAAAAATCAATACATGACGATTTGATTATTTCATGGTTTATAAAATGCTGTCAATATGTCATCATTTTTAGAACCCCTTCAATAAGCGTGTAAAGCATGTTTTATATATAAATCCCCGGATTTTCTTTTTTATTTGCTTTTTTTGCATAATCTTTTTTTCGTTTTTTCTTTTTTACTTTTCATTTAATATATTACATATATAATAACAACAATGAGCTCCACTGCCGGTACAAGACCCCCTATTACTACTACTAATAAAGTCTCCCAATTTTTGTTGGATCCTTGGTCTACAGCTAAAGTAGTCTTACCTTCTGCTGCTGCTCAAATTATCATTCATCAAACCGTTCTCAAGAAGGCATCTTTACGCGAACTTACATTGGGACTAACATTATTAAATGCTATATGGTTTGCCACCACACTAAACATGAGTTATATCGAAACTCCATTAATTGCTAATGTACCAAGTCTTGACGAAAATCAAAAGTTGGATGTTGGTAGACACCGATTTAATTGGATTAATAAGATTGAGGTAAATTTTATATAAAAAAATACGAAAAAAAACAAGATGGCCAGAAATGATTAATGCATGATTTAAATTAGGCCACTGTAAGTTTATTGAGTCTTGATCTCTATTTGAATTGGAGTGAACGCATTTCAAGACATGATGGATTTGTTGATAATGTATTAAAGACCGCTGCACTTGCACCTATTGCCATCACTGTAGCTCAATCTGTTTACTTTTTACCAAGATTTAATAATCGTGCTGAACAAGTTGCCAAAGGCGGTGCCACCGCTAAGGAGCTTTGGGATAAAGATCCTTTCTTTTTAAAGGGCCATCGTGCATATATTACCTTGGATACGCTTAAAATCTCTGCCTTGGCTGTAGCTGGTCTTCGATTTGGTTTAATGTTGAAAAACTAAGAATTTATTTTTAATAAAAATGGACATTTAATATTGAAAATGCTAATAAATGGTTTGCATTGTGTTAGATGATGAGTTAACTCCCAGTTTTTTTGTATCACATACGATATTGTATGCACAGACATTGGATCGTTTGATGTTATAGACAATAAACAAATGCTTTTATGTGAAAAGCAAACAATGAAAACAATATAAATCGAAAAACTGAAAAAATGGAAGTATGCAGCTTAAGTCACAGTGCAAGATTGAATTATTAAACAATCTATGTTGTCTATATGGTTTTTAGAAATAAAATCCTTGAAACATTTAAAATAACTTCTTAAAAAAAAAGTCGTTCTATAAAAAATAACTCGTACAGACAAATCAAATGACTTTTTTTTGCAGCACAATTACAATAGTGTGAATAATCTATTACGCATTATTATGCGATGTATGAAAATTAAACCATTACGCCTTTATTATCAATTTATAAGAAACATTTCTATTGAAACTCACTTTAAATCCTCAATATTCGGATAGGTTTCCGTCTGGTTGATTCGATATTACAGAAAAGAACAACGCACATTTTTTTCATAAATAATGATTGGAGATTTTATAGATATTTATTTTAAGATAAAAAAAAAAAAAAAGGAGTGACAAATTGAATAGAGATATACAAAGCAAAATGAGAAAAACAAAAAAAGGAAAGCACAGCTTTCTGTGTACGCAAAAGGAAGGAATGTATAAAGTGATAGCGAAATATGTTATGATATAAGGAAACAGAAGAAATCAATACACAGTATTGATTGGATGGATGTATAAAAAAAGGAATTTACAGATATATGTATAAGATATAAACAGAGATAAAAGGAGTGGAATAGACATCTAATATTGAATTTACAATAAAAGAGAAGAAGGCTGTTGTTGTTGTTCAATCATCATTTGATATAAATCATCATTGCTTTGTTGATATTGTTGACGTTGATTATCAGTAGTAGAACCTTGAGTTTGAGGATAAAAGAATGGAGCTTGAAGCATCAAGTGAGACATATTAGCCTTAGACAATTGCTGAGGATTAATCATTCCATATGGAAGGTTACCGTGATACATCATTTGTTGTGCTGCTTGACCTGCCGCAACAGCAGCAGCTAATGAAGATGGTTCTGGAGTAGCAGAAGGGGAAATTGTAAAATCACGACAAAGGTCAAGAGCAGGAGGAGGAGCATGTTGTAAATCCATCATCATAGAGTTTGTAACACTAATTTTAGAGGCTAATTCTGGTGCTAATGCAATCAAGTCTAAAAGAGCTTGTTTAAATGCTTCATGATTACCCTGTAAGATATGAAAGCCATCAACGCTAGCTTGCTTATCTTCGGTGAAATCACCACAACGCACCCATTGATTGTCTTGACCAAATCGCCACATGGAAAATACTAAAGGTAAACTTAATTGAATATCTAGTTGACCAACAAGTTCACCAGTTTCAATTTGAATTTGTTGACTCAATCTGAGTTGATGAATGCTATCAAAGCTAACTTGAATTCTGAAATGATGGCCTTCAGCCTGAACTCTCCAAATAAGCTCACGATCGATTGGGCTACCGTAACAAACGAGATCCCAGTCTCTTTGATGAAGCTGAGGTGTAGCATGAGCAAATCTTGTCCATGAACCAATACGAAGCACGCTAACGGGAAGAGGTACAGTTTGGATCGGAGTATCGGTGATTGTATGCAATTGAGCACCAGCTGCAGCATTACCACCAACAGTATTAGCAGAAGCAGAAGCAGATGCAATTGATGAAGATAATGAAGCATTTGTAGTAGGTGTAGATGTAGATATTGCTGAGAATAATACTATTTTTAAACAATGTTAATATCAAATATGGTTATATAAAGTTTATGAAACTACCATCGTCATTTGTTTTTTGAATGCCTTCAGACATTGCTCTCATATTGTCGTGATTAAGAGTCAAATCTAATAAATGAGAAGATTTTGGTTCAGGTTTTGAGCTTGAACGAGGTCTTTTACGAATTTGTTGTTGGTCAGGATGTTTTAATTCTTCAAAACGTTCAGGAGTCATCATTGTACGAAATGTAGCTTGATAACGAGGAGGAGTTTGATGACGATTTTGAGATGATGGGTCCATCCAACCAGGTCTTATAAGTGAAGCATTGTTTGTGTTATTGGATGAAAATGTGCCAAGAGCTTCAACTTTTCTGGCCTTAGCACGACGATTTTGAAACCAGATTTGAATTGTTCTTTCCGTAACGGCAAGCTCCCGAGCCAATCGACTACGAACACTTGAATCTGGAAGAGGATTTGTGTTGAAAGAATCTTGAAGAGTAGCAACTTGACTTGGTTTCAAGTGAGTTCGCTTTCTTGTTGGTGTAGGTGAAGCTGAATGAGAGTTCATTTTTTATATTTATATATATTTATAAAGGTATTTCTTATTGGTATATATACAAAGAAAAAAAGATTGGAAAATAAATTTGAAAGATTGGAAAGGTTAAAAAGATTGATAAAGAAGAGAAAGAGAAAGTTTAAAAAAAAGAATGAGTGCTTTTTTTTTTAAAACAGTGATCCAAGACTTTTTTATTTTTGATTAAAAAAAAAAAAAGGGGAGATACAATTAATGTTTCTCTACAAAGTAAAGTTAAAAAAAAAAAAAAAAAAAAAGATGGTGCGTGTGTGTGAAAAGTGTTTTTATTTCTAAAACGAATCAAAGAAAAACCATGGGCGAGAACTGATTATTTTAGTTAAACTCCGTTAATATTTGGGAAGCACAGAATCTGTGACCCAGATTACAAAAGCAGAAGAAATATCAATCCTGAATGGTAACTTCGGAAACATTCTGGACAAAAAATTAAAGAAGGGTCCCCCCCAAATTATCATCATTGGATATTATTGAAAATAAGTGTGCCTAGAACCAGCAATTTTCTATATTATTTTTAAACAAAAAAATTTTGCCAAGGTAGATCCCTCCATCCCAATTTACTTTTCCATTTTAACAAGCGGATCTGTATAATCCTGTATAACCTATTAGAAACGTCACCAATTAACTAAATTAATTCTTAAACGATCGATGATTCTATATATAATTGATATTTGTTGTCAATTATCTTCTTCTTCTTTATCAAAAACATTTGGAAAAAGAAAAAATGCCACCAAAAAAAGGAAAATCTGTTAGAATTGCCTCTGATGATGAGCATGTAGAGATAATTCCAGGCAAGTAATTGACATGTCAATTATTTTTGTATTTGTGTACACCCCCCCCCCTTTATTAACATACATATACATTTTACTACATACACAGATACATTTCCTTTGGTACCACCTCCACCACCCCCTTCTGCTGCTGTTACTACCACTGGTCACATGAATAAGAAAAACGATGAACAACCATTTTACAGCATTGAAATGCAACAAGAAGATAATTTTTTTTATGATAACAGTAACAAACCATTACATGATTCATGGTCCTCAAAGTCTACTTTAAATCCTCAAAATCCTTTTGAACAAAATGTCGTCATTAGTAGACAAAATACGCTCACGGATGAACCTACTGAAATTCACATGGATGAAACGACTAAAATGATACACGATCTAGAAAATGACGAAGAAAAACAACAAGATGAAGAAGATAAAAGCTTGGAATCAGAAGAGAAATCTGCAGTTACTAGTAAAACTGAAATTGTCAATAAAGAAACAATAGTAGAAGAAGCTGATAGCGACAGAGAATTTGATTGGAATGATGATCCAGATCAAGTCAAGCCAAAACGTAGAAAAACAGCAAGGGAAAGATTTACTGCTGCCATGAAAAATCCTTGTTGCTGGCATTATTTATCACCTATTTTAAAGCGTATCATTATCGCCATTCTAGGCTCTTGTATCTTTATTGTTGTTGCAGTTGTCATTTATTTTACTTTACCTGAACCAACCGAGGCTCAACTAGCTGACCCTAATTTTACAAATGTTCGAAGCAATGTTCAATGTTGGATGTATTGGGCTGCTTTTATGTGGCATATCTTTTGGATAACTACCTTTATGTTGGATATGGTTCCATCTATTGTTTCTCTTTGGGCCAAACTTTTTAAAGGTAGAAGATCTGAAAAAGTAAAGTCGTACATGGAGGTTAGTTTCGTTTAGGTTGATTTTTATTGTAAATTTAAAAAAATTGCTAATTTTGGAATATTTTTTAGTATTACATGAGTTTAAAGGACAACTTTTGTTTGCTTTTGTTAGCTGCCTGGAATCTAGGTTCTTGGTCCTTTTTAATTCAATACCCTTTTGATGTAAATATTATATACTTTCTAAATTCTTTTGATATTAACTATTATTTATATAGTCTATCAGTAAGCATTCTTATTCTGCTATCATTACCAAGGTTTATGGTTGTATCTTAGCTGCTGCTGGTTTGTACTTCCTTCAAAAAACAGTAATTCAGATCATTGGTAAATTTTTTTTATTTATTTTAAAAAGAAATCGTATCACTTATTCATTACTATTTTTAGCTGTCAAATTTCATCGCTCCGCTTTTGCGGAAAGAATGTTAGAAAATAAGCAAAGCCTAAAAAGTAAGTTTATAACGTCAACAAGGTGTATTACCTACTGATATTGATATAATATGATAATAGTTTTGGACACCCTTAGTAAATCAGAAAAGAAATCTCGTCCTGGATCAGGTGCTACTGGTGGTTATTCTAGTAATAATCTCAGAAAACGTAGATCTCCTTTGAATAATAAGCATGAAAGCCATCAATGGGGGCATGGCTCTTCTGGACATGAAGACCATTCTAATGCTATTCGCCCAACGACATTACATGATGAACCTGTACCAGAGCATCCTTCTTCTTTTGCTCAATTCAAGAAATCTGTTTCTAGTTTTGTTTTAGCTGAAAAGCCAAGCGCTACTACTGGCCGAGTTGATAAAAACAAGATGGATATCAATTCCGATGATTATGCTAAAAAAGTTGCAAAAAAACTATTTTTTGCATTGGCTTATCCCGAAGGTTATTATGGTCAAGAAGAAGACACTAAGAAATGTTTGGATGTATTTGCATTTATTCCATATTTCAAGGATCGTGAAGCAGCTTCAGAGGCATTTAAGGTTTTTGACAAGGACGGAAATGGAGATGTGACCCGAAGAGAGTTCCGTGATACTGTTATATATATTTATCGGGAGCGCAAGGGCCTTGCACAATCCATTCGTGATACCAGTCAAGCACTTGGCAAAATTGACACAATCCTGCTAATTATCACCCTATTAATCACTTTGGTGATCTGTTTGGCCATCTTTAATGTTGATTTCTGGAGTGCCCTGATCCCATTTGGTACCTTAATGGCTGCTTGTACATTCATTTTCGGTTCTTCTGCTGAGGGTCTTTTCACAGGTATCATGTTCCAGTTTGTGACACATCCTTATGATTCTGGCGATTTAGTACAGATTGATACAGCCTATATGACAGTTGAGAATATCGGTATCTTGGGTACTGTATTCGTTGCTGGTGACGGTACCAAATTGTATGCTCCTACTGCAGTACTTTTGACAAAGATTATCTATAATGTGCGTCGCTCTGGTGGTATGGGTGAATCACTCACATTCAATGTCGACTTTAGAACTGACAATGATCTCATTTTGGTGCTTCGGGAACGTCTTTTGGAATGGGTACAATCTCAATCTCGTGATTTTGGGCCAGGTTTTGATTTGCGTGTAACTGATATTAAAGACATGAATCAAGTCATCTTGACTGTTTGGTTACCTCATAAGGGTAACTGGGTTGATTTAGGTAAACGTTTCCAAAGAAAGACAAGATTTATGTTGGCTTTGAAAGCTATCTTGACTGATTTGGATATCAAATACGAATTGCCTGCCCAAAGAATTACTTCAAGTAATCCTAACGATGGAAACCCTTTTAATAATACGATCAAAACTCAAAATTTTTCTGGTCGTCAGTAAATATCTTTCTCTTTTTTTGAAAAAACAAAAAAAATATAAATATAGTGTATTAAAATCTCTAGTAAATACCCTCACTTTTCTTTATCCTATCTTTCCACCCCTCCCTCCCTCCTCCTCCCCCCCCCATAAAAATGAAAATAAAAATGTAATTTATAATGTAATTTTCAATTAAACAAAATTTTACCCCGCAAATTACCATACTTCCAAATATTATAATTTTCATTACTCTCATATCCCGCTAAGCATGAGCCTTTATCTTGAATGTCAGTTATGTAATCCAAAACTCTAACTAGTTGAGGGAATATGTGACATAACAGCATTTCTTAGCACCTGAAATGCATTATAATATTTTATTACGTACAGACAAAGTATATGTGATAAAATAGAAAATATACCCATTGAGATCAAAATTACAAAATGAGAAACGCATATTAAAGAAATTCATCTTACCATTATGATTAATACTATGTGTAATAAAATAAAAGGCTTGTATACAGTACTACTCTGCCAACTAGTAGTACAGTCAAACAGAGGTTGATTTTTTAATATTTAATTCGGTTCACAGTGAAAATAAAATTTTAACTTCAAATTTTGTTAATATAGGGTCAATCTCAATTCTTTTTGTATTATTTTCCACTAAAACAACAACGAAATAAAATACATGCACTTATACTTTAGATGTTCAGGTTTCATTCAAAAACACGTTTCCTGAAACATCCTATCTTTAGCAGTTGGTATAATTTGTTTAGTGCTAATACTTTAGATTTTTACTGTCATTTCACTGCTAAAAGACAAACACTTTAACCCTTGATATCTATGCAACAAATCAAGTTATACTAATAACTTTTAATAATAAAACTTACTTGTTTAAAGTACTTTATAACATACTTAAGTATGAAGACGTTAGAAGCACTTTTTTTTTTTTTTTTTTTTTTTTTTTTTTAGAAAAGTTGTAGTTTGTATCTCATTTTACATTTTTTTTCCCGTGGTGAAAAACAGGCATTAAAAGGTCGCCTTGATTATGTGAATCAAGACGCTCCATATAAATCTTAAACCACAAACAAACTAATAATTAATTCATCAAAAGAATAAACATATAGATATTGTATGAATAAAATGGAATCGTGATTTTGTGATTCAATAAGCAACATGATAATAGACGCATGGAATGTAGCATTTAATAAAAAATTCACCACCTCCATGCAGCATATTGCGTGGCTACTGAAAATGTCAAAATTATTCGTAAGAATAATTTTGCCAAAATATTCCGCTTTTATTAACGATACATCATTTGGATGTATTTATACATGCTCATTATTTTAACTATTATGAGGGGTTTACTATCTAAGAATATGATGTTGTAGATCAATGCATCTGCATTGATCTACTACAACACCAATTATAAACTGATGCCTTGGATGTAAGACATATGATGATGTATCTTGACATAACAATTACAATGGTATAAGTTAATACATATAAGGAATTATTTAAAGGATTTTTCTCCTCGAATTTAATAAATGTAATTCCTTATTTCTTATTTATTATACATGTACAAAAAAAAAAAAAACTCTTGTAAATTCAATTATTTAAATTGAAAAATTATTTTACTACTTTGTTTCAAATTTCAATTTAAATTGAGTTGTTCCATTCGTAATTGCTGTAATTTATGATTTTAGTATCCCCTACATACCATTCTATTGAAAAAAATAAAAATTTCGACAAATCTTTCTCTGAATTTTCATACACCTCAGGCATAGCGGTATTTTACATTTAAATTTTCACTGATGATGAAAAAAGTGATAAAAGCAATCCTAAATATTTAAAATGCAAAATTGACATCAAATCCATATAAAAATTTGGCTAGTTTTATTATATAACCTCAATATAAAATTTAATTTTGTATTTAATGATGTACTTATTGAAAGCTTTTGTCACCAAAACTTTTGAAGAAAAAGCAAAAATGTGAAAAACAGTTTTTAGCGATTCTAAAAATACATTCAAAATAAAGTTTTACATTTTTTAATACAAACAAATAAAGCAAAAAAATTCCTATTGTTTGAGTTATTATTTGTTACTTTAGCTTTGTTTTTCATAGAGTTATCAGCTTTCTTCCAAAAAGTAAAATTTTGGACGAGGGTAGACAAGGGAAAATTCATGATTTTTCAAAATTGATTTTATGCTAAAATATAATAAAACTAAATGAAAGAACCATTTTTGGCTTATAAATTATGTGCTTAAATAGTTACTATCTCGAGTTACAGTCCATTGAAGTTGCGTTTTTGTACGCTTTTAACCCAGATAGCTTTATAAATAGTGTATGAGCTTAATTGAAATTTTTACAAGATTTATTTCTCTCCTTTATATATCTGTTTTGAAGTATTACTCTTTGAGATTGCTTTAGAATTGCAAAAGTTAGCAACTAAAAAGTAAATTTTGTGGCGATTTTCTGGGTATTTTAAGATACAATCCGCATAAAACGGAGTTTAATAATTTAAGCCCCGTGATTCGAGCTCGTTATGTAATATATCTGCACTTTGAAGAAATTTTTTGGTACAGTCTTTAGGACAACGTTGTAAAAAGTATTTCAATTTAAGTTCTTTATCATTATACTGTATCTATCATATTTGGTTTTATTTTTATACATTTTAGTGCAAATTCTGCAAGTTGTTGTCCACTACTTTTAAATTCTAAGCCAAATAATTTGAGTGCTTCTATTATCATAGTACTTTTTTTTTTTATGTGAATATTATAGGCTTGTTGGAATTATTGATGTGAAGTATAATAAATTATAGTGCATTTGATATTTGGTAATATATGAATATCCGTCATTGAATTTTCGTTGACTTTTTTTTAGAGCTACACCAAAACGACATTTGCTACACGAGAATAATAAAATTCTAGTGAAAATTAAGAATTTGCATTAGTCGACAAGGTCTCTACCCCAAATTTCTTTTTAAAAAAAATTTATGTAGTAAATAAAGCAATTGTTACCCCAAATCTTCATCTAGCTTGAAAATACCACCTTGGATATTTTATTATAAAATTTTCGGATTTGTTGTAAATCATTAAAAATATTGTATTGTTTTCATTTTCATAAACGGGCGAGGTACTGATAAAATGGCTCTTAGAAATTCGACTGAACAACATTTCGTGAACTAGCATAAACTGTTCTTCATCATCACTATTTACTAACCATAAAGGTTTAAGATTAATTATATCAGCAATTTTAAGAAGCTGCTCCTGTTAATTTTTTCCCAACTCTGAACCGCCACATGCATCAATTAGGTAGATCATGTTGAGTGCACGGCTTCAATGGCTGTTAGTTATAATTTGTAAAACAACTATTTTTTTTTCTTTTTTTTTTTTGCTGGCGAGTTTTGTTATTTGTATTTAAACTTATACTTTATATTTTACATTAATAAGAGAGATTTGGCTCTACTGTTCTTAATTATTACATTGTATGAGTTATTACTTTACAAAACATTCAAGAAATGATAAGTTTTGATTATATTTGTGGCTCAAATTGTTGAGCTTGTAAAAATTTAATAACATTGAAGCCATATATTGACGATGATATCTATGGTATCTTGAGTACTTTCAGGGCTTTATTTACTACATATAGATTGTCGTCAAAGAAATCTAATCGCCTTATATATTTTAAGCAAATTACTTGAAGACAAAGTATTGAATAAGTCATAATAAGGGTGAATCTATATGTAGCGACTTTAGGTAACCATATGGTCATTCTGAATTCGATCAGATCAATTGATTAACTAGATAAATATGAACGAATGTTGTGTTTGTAGGCTATAAGCAACTCTCTGCTCACTTAATTTTTACAATATATATATATATATATATATATAGTGACAGCTCTCAAATAGGTCAAGAAACAAAAAAAAATCATATCATAGAAGATCAACTGCTTAACAAAAGCATGAGTAAAAATGGCCAAATCGTTAAAATCAACTAATTTCAACGCTTTAAATACTACATTTTAATAGCTTACGTGCATTTATCGTATTTTTACATATGCCAAACAATTACTATTGTCTCATAAACTCATTATTATAATGCAATTTGATGGCTTTTAGGACACCTTTATTTTCGCTCGATTTTGACCATACCATATTTCATCCAAAATATCAAATTCCAAAATTTTCAATTTTCACCCGAAAGAAATAATTTTTTACTAACCAGATTAGAAATCAAACTCTGTGCAACTTTTTATTGAATCCTCGATAACACAGCTAATTTCGTCGTTTTTGCTAAAACATTTGCCATTAATATTGATTAATTAATATTAAAGGGGACTAAATATCTTTGACTGTACTCGATTTATGAGCACAAAAGCATAAAACTGA
The DNA here is from genome assembly GCA_016758945.1 of Mucor plumbeus. Lineage (NCBI taxonomy): Eukaryota > Fungi > Mucoromycota > Mucoromycetes > Mucorales > Mucoraceae > Mucor > Mucor plumbeus. The sequence continues at coordinate 82,596 of JAEPRC010000073.1, forward strand.
TTATTACGTAAAAAAAAAAAAAAAAAAAAGAGAGAATTGTATAATGCATTACTTTTGGTACAACCAACCATTATGTAAAATAGTAATATATTACATGATGCATGGATTGTGTCCAAATGGATTTCTACGACAAATTCCATAGAACTAATGAATAAACAGAAATTTCGATATAAAAGAAAGAAATAAAGGAACAAATAGAAGATAAATTAGAAAACTAAATAATCAATAATGAGATTGAATAGTGTTCTTGCAAAGGTCGCTTGTGGTTTATTACTCTTGCTTAATGGAGCTGTAGCTGCACCAACAAATAGCTTACAAAACCGCGCTGCTAGTCCCAACAAAGTAATTGTTGGGTGAGTATTTACTCCTTACAAAGTATATTTTACATTAACCAATTTATTTAGTTACTTTCCCAATTGGCTTTACCAGGATTATCTTCCTAGTAAAATTGATTTTAAAAAGTATACTCACATTTATTACGCATTTGCTCTTCAAGTTAAAGGTAATGTTCCTGTTTGGGCAGATCCAGAGATTATGAATGGTACGTCTTCTATATGTAAGTTATTTTTAATATTACTAATACAATAACAGAGGATGTCGAATATGGATTTCCTGCTCTTGTCAAAGCAGCTAGAGCTGCAGGAACAAAAGTAACTATTAGTGTTGGTGGTTGGTCTGGTTCCACAAAGTTTAGTCCCATGGCCGCTTCGGCTTCTGCTCGTGCTGAATTTATTAAATGGAATGTTGATTTGGTTACAAAGTATGATACTGCTGGAGTAGATCTTGATTGGGAGTATCCATCTGCTAGTGGGCCTGGTTGTAATGACCAGGCATGGAATGATGTAGATAATTTGCTATTGTTAGTTAAAGAATTAAGAGTTGCTCTTGACGCTGCACATCCTACAAATCATAAAGAGATTACCATGGCTACAAAAGTAATTCCTTGGGGAGGTGGTACGTTATTAAATAAATAATATAGAGCATACATTAATCTACATTCTATAGAGACCGAAGCAACTGATGTATCGGCATTCGTACCTTATGTTGATCGTTTCCATATAATGACATTTGATATTAATGGTGCTTGGAACTCCATCAGTGGTCCCAATTCTCCTTTCCGTGTGGAATCAGGTAAAGGTTATCAAAAAGGTTTTGTTGAAGGCATTGAATACTGGAAATCTGCTGGCGTTCCTTATAACAAATTGGCTGGTGGTGTTGCTTTCTATGGACGTGCTCAAACTTTGACTGTAACATCAAATCCTACTACCCAGTACAATCCTGCTATTTCTCCCAATGCTCCTCTTGGTGACTCCGACGACGGGCCATATACAAATGCTTACTGTTCATTGGATTCTTCACCTGCTTCTGGAAATTGGAAATATAAAAACCTTCGTTCGCAAGGTGTGCTTACATCTCCCACATTAGCTGCATCTCCTTGGATTCGCCATTTTGATAACATTACTCAAACCCCTTGGTTGTATAATCCTACCAACAAACAATATATATCATATGATGACCCTGTTTCAATTGGTGTCAAGACTCAATGGGCTGTTGAAAAAGATCTCGCTGGATTGTTTATTTGGAGTTTAGAACAAGATAACGGGGAACTGATTGCTGCAATGCAACCTGTTATTGGCAGAAATCCTCTTCCTACATCAACCACAAGCACTGCAGTTTCTACCTCTACTTCCAGTGTTACTACCACAACAACTACATCAGTAACAAAAACTGCCACTACCACAACTATTACACCAACTGCTATTCCAACTGCTTGCTCTGGTGTTGCTGCATATAATTCTGCAATTGAATATAATGGAGGCGCTAAAGTTACTTATAATGGAGGCCTTTACACCGCAAAATGGTGGACTCAAGGTGAAACTCCCAGCACTTCTGCTCCAGCATGGGCTGCATGGAAGTACAATGGCCCTTGCTAATATTATTTAATCATATTTAATTTTATCAATAAACCATAATTTTGTATTTTAATCATTTGACGGTTAGCAAATTCATAAAAGTAAAGTATTACAAATACATATATCGCATTTGTATCACTATAAAATTAACATGTAACAGGGTTATTTCAAGGTTCAACCGAGTGATTTTTGTTTAGATGAGAGACTAGTTTTAATTTTACATTACTTGATCTAACTGAATCAATTAAATGTTTCTTCAAGGATGCGAATACCTACATCTAAAATCGTAATAAAGCCCTTCTATCCCATTTTGCTTTATTATTTGTTTGTATATAAACGGTAAAACGATCGATACATGCTTATATTTGGTGACACTGATATGTGCGACCTAAGATATACATTCATGTGCATTAATGTTAAATGCTTATTAGATAATTTTACATAATAGTAAAGAGTCTCTTGTAACATTATGTAATTTTACTTGTTACAAGCAAGTAAAATTATACTAGTATGTAATCGTTGTACCAAAACCGAGTAATAAATGGCTTTTTCTTTAATAATTTAGATGCATTTTTATCACACATCTGTACTATTATTCCATAATCAATACATTTTCTGTGTTATCAAAGCGGAATACAATTACAACTTTCTAAATAAAGACATTTTATACAAACTTTGATTAGAAAAAACTCAAGTTTCACAAGTAATTTCATTTGATTAGCATTGACTACATATCAAATGGTATATATAAAGAACCATTTCCAAAGTCTTCAAATTCAAAATTATCAATCCAACAAAATGAAATTCGCTACATTATTAGCTGGTACAGCTGCTGCTGTCTTGTTCTTGTTGGACAACGTTGGTGCTGCTCCTACAAATATTGAAGCTCGTGCCGCTAATGCTTCTTCCAATAAAGTAGTTATCGGGTATGTAAATAATATACAATAATATGTTAATTAAACTAACACAGCATATGCTTATAGCTACTTTCCCAACTGGTTATACACTGATTACCCTCCAAGCAAAATTGATTTCAGTGGATACACTCATATTTTGTATGCTTTTGCTCTTCAAGTTTCAGGAAACACACCTATTTGGGCTGACAACGGCATCTTTGATGGTATGTTTAACGTATAAACAGTATTTAAAAACTTTCACTAACAGTGCACTTTCAAAGTTGATGTCGAATACAACTTTCAAACTCTTGTTAAATTAGCCAATGCTGCTGGAACTAAAGTTGTAGTTAGTGTAGGTGGTTGGAGTGGAGGAACCAAATTTAGTCCCATGGTAGCATCTCCAACTGCTCGAGCAGAATTTATTAAATGGAATACTGATTTTATTGCAAAATACAATACTGCTGGTGTAGATCTTGATTGGGAATACCCAACTGCAGCTGGTCCTGGATGTAATGACTACAGTCCTAACGATATAACAAATTACTTGACACTTATAAAAGAGCTCCGTACATCTTTAAACACTCTATTCCCCAACAGCTACAAAGAAATTACTATGGCAGTCCATGTGCTCCCATGGGGAGGCGAAGAAGACGTTGATGATGTTTCTGTATTCGTGCCTTATGTTGACCGTTTCCATGTTATGGCTTTTGATATTAATGGTGCCTGGAATTCGATTAGTGGTCCTAATGCTCCTTTCCATGCTGAAAGCGGTCAAGGATACCAATACGGTTTTGTTGAAGGTATTAACTATTGGCATTCGGCTGGTGTACCTTACAATAAGCTCGTTGGAGGCGTACCTTTCTATGGACGTGCTCAAACTTTGACTGTAACATCAAATCCTACTACCCAGTACAATCCTGCTATTTCTCCCAATGCTCCTCTTGGTGACTCCGATGACGGGCCATATACAAATGCTTACTGTTCATTGGATTCTTCACCTGCTTCTGGAGAATGGAAATATAAAAATCTACGTTCGCAAGGTGTGCTTACATCTCCCACATTAGCTGCATCTCCTTGGATTCGCCATTTTGATAACATTACTCAAACCCCTTGGTTGTATAATCCTACCAACAAACAATATATATCATATGATGACCCTGTTTCAATTGGTGTCAAGACTCAATGGGCTATTGATAATGGATTGGCTGGTTTATTCTGTTGGAGTGTAGAACAAGACAATGGAGAACTTCTTGCCGCTATGAAGCCAATTCTCAATGGTAATATATCTCCTCCTACCTCATCTACTACTACAGGAAGCACTAAAACTGCCACAACTACTATAATAAAACCAACTAGTACAACATCAACTAAAACGTCTAGTGTTTCTACTACAAAAACTACTTCTACTGCAACTATCACCCCTGTGGGCAATTGTGCCGGTGTTGCTACCTTCAATGCTGCAACTGCATACAATGGCGGCTCTAAAGTTACGTACAATGGCGGCCTTTATACTGCAAATTGGTGGACTCAAGGTGAAATACCTAGCCCTGATGCTCCAGCTTGGGCAGCATGGAAATATGTCAGCGCTTGTTAATCGGTGTATTTTAAATTATACAAATTTAGCTTTTCTTATTTCTTGAATTATATATTTAATATAATATATCATACTTTAAAAACTATTATAATTATCTAATGAAATCGTATGCTTTAATCGTATATACAAAGCATTCTATTAAATATCACAATGTATAATGCTATTTGTACAATCTGATAGAAAAGGCACTATAATCATCCTTGGAGTTGAAGATTTTAAAATGTAATGCTTTTGATAAGTGTTTACAAAGAAATGTGAACATGATTTACCATTAATCCTCAACTTATTATAACCCAAAATTCTGTTAAACTGTTTGCTAAAAATATTGAGTAAATTCTTTGAATTCGCCGTGCAAGATACACCAAATATAAATATATATAATCAAAAAAAAAAAAAAAAAAACCTCCATAAAATGTATATCTTCTGTAGTGAAATACTATTAATCTTTTAATATATTAATTTATTAAATAAATTTTAGGTCAAGAATCTAAGATTAAATCATGTCAAACTGTATAATTAATATCATACAAAGCATTTAAGCGTCATCAATCCTTCCTGCATGCTTAATAATTTAAGAGTGCACAAATTACCCCATTAATAATTTGCTAAAAAGAATTAATATTTGCTTTAAATACCAAATAGATTCAGGAAATCTATTTGAGTCTTGCTTTATTTTTAAATTATTTTAATAAACTTAAAAAAGTTACAATTGTATTTCTCATATTGCTTTTTTAATATGATTTTTTGCAGTATTATCAATTGATAAATTTTATATTATGTAGATATGTACAGAAAGATACGATTAAATAAGGTACGGTTACTAGTTAAATAATGCATTTTTACATACATTTTATCAACAATGATTTAGACAGCAAACCATATATTATTTTTTGTGAGTGAGGTTTGAATTTAAGGGAGTAATTGGCTATTATAATATATTGTTTTCTTAATAATAACTCCATCAAAAATTTATATATTTTGAAAATTACAAAAGCATCAAGTAGATAACATTGTCTACTATTTGTTTTACTATCAATTAGTAACTACCTAATACAGTATTTCAGTTAAGAAACAAAGGCTGGCAATTTTCAGGCATTTATGAACTTCCAGTTACTTGAAATCAATACTGAAATTAAACGATTTTCAAAATATATCGAACAAATTTACTACAACATTAATTAATTATATATATATATGTATAGAACGTTTACTTAATGGCCTTAGTAGTTGTCATTGTCGTATTTATACTGGTTTTGACTAATTTAGCGCTATTTCTAATTTGAAATATTCTGCCACTAACTCACGAACCCACTCAAACAATGGCGCGTTATATTCCTACGATATAACCGGTCAATCAATGGACACTGGAATTTTTGATTTGGGGCACTGTTTTAGCTGTAATACATATTCTAAAAATTTTAGCCTTATTGAATTAATGTTTATTAAGAGCAAACGATTTTTCAGTTGCCTTGCTTTTTGCTAAGCAGAGGAAGAGAGGTTTTTGTTTTAAAACCTGAGGTAAACTCTATACCTTAAAATCAAGGTTACCTAAGTAGATATGGCTATAGTCAAGAATTACCAAAAAGCCCAAATTGTCACACTTGACATACAGCCCTTTTCTTCAATGCTCCATATGATTTAGTCTTTAAAATGTTATACCAATTGACAATAACTCAAAACTAGAATATTACCTTATATTCAAGTTTGATGGTATACAAGTTCTCTAAATTACTCTAAATACCCTCATACTTTTTCTATTATTTTAAATCTTCAGGAATCTTTTGTATTAAAACTTTAGCTGATCATAATTGTATTTCAACCGCTTATATTTTTATGAATTTTTTTTATTTTAGTAAACAACTTCTTTATTTATTTCAGTACTACTCATAGCAATGTTCATGCAGAGTGGCAGCTTACTGGAATTATTAATGATAGAGATTTCATTTTTAACTGTTTCAAATAACAGCGTGCGACAAGCTATAGGTGCACTTTGATAATAATTTTTTTGGTGCCAAATAGGTTTTGGAGACAGCAACAAAAAGGAATTAATTCTATAAAAAAATCTTAAAAGAGATACAGTTTAAGTCCTTCTTTATCAGATTATGAATAATCTACAATAAAATATTGTATTTCTGTTTTTTTATTTATAATATTTCGTTATCTAGATTATTTGACAGTTGTTCTATCAATTGTCAGTAATTCCGTATTTTTGATTATTTTGTTGAGTTGTTGGGTTTGATTTACTTAATCCAGAACGATCTTTTAATTTGATTTTGACAACCTCAGTTGTCAACCATACGTTTAAAATAGCTCTTACTTGTTCTATTTGATTCGCATGTGTTTTAGGTTTTTTTTTTTACTTATGATACAACATATTATAAATATCCTTGATATTTTTGATATTTTAGAGTACCCTTGTTGATTACTTATGATTTATATAATATCCATAATCTCTTATCTGGATTCTTGCATATGGCTTGGTTTCAAATGAGATGGCTTTTAATTTATTATGTGGGGAAATAACTATTTAGTTCAGCACAGAGGCTACTGATATAATGTTTGATGATTTATCAAAAGGCAAACGTATAAAATTATTCAAATGAAAAAGTACTACCGTTTTATTATGAGCTTATAGAGAGGGTTTATATACTAATTTGATAAACGAATTAAATGTGAATGATAATATAATTAGAATGAACATGTGGATATTGTGCGAATATAATAGAATCATGTTTCTATAGTCCCATAGTAGCATGATGATAATCGCATGGAATGCAGCATTGTATGATTTGCATTTTAAACATCATGGTTTGACAAATGCTCTAAACTGGTAATTCGGTAATTCCTAATTCTGATAGATCATTTGAGTTACTCCTTGTAAGAAATGTATAGGAGAGTAATGTACTGTGAGGGGAAAAACTATACCAATGTTTTGCAAAATTGTGTGTTTTCACCTGCTTTGCTGCTTGTGCTAGGAATATAGATTAGTAGCTTATATCAGTTAGTACAGTAAGTAAAGAGCTTTCAAACAATGTATTGAATTCCATTAAATAGTAGGTATAACTACTAGATACAGAGGTTTAAAGATGAAATATAAGGTTTTATTAAATATAGAAAACAGCTTAAAAACGAGTAGGTCCTCTACCAGACCTGATCACCGCCTTAATACGAGCTGGCATGCTGTATATATACTTTAGGCAGTCATTTTTTGTAAATTTGTACCATTCACTGGTAATTCGGGCCTCCAGTTCTTCTTTGGTAGTGGGTCTGGTTGGGTATGTGTTAAGCCTACGCTTTAACTGGTACCAGACGTGTTCAATTGGGTTCAAATCTGGACTCTGAGCTGGCCAATCCCTAATTGTTTCAAATATAAAACTGTTGGCACTAAACCAGTCTTGTGTAATTCCAGAAGTGTGCGGCGTGGCATTATCTTGCTGGAAACGGATGACATTACGATCCATGTCGTAATACTCCAAGGTGTCCAGGAGAGAAGTCTGCAAGATATCAACATAAACAGTTGAATCTACCGAGCCGTCCATCACTGTAGTATCGTAGCCAGGGCTATTCGCTGTTATACAACCCCAGAAAAGGACACTTCCACCATCTCCCTCCACGTGAGGTTCCGTCTGATAAGGCTGCAAGATATCACCGCCATCTGACCAATAATAAGAATTACCATCTGAGCCCCACAAATTGACTCTGGTTTCGTCAGAAAACACCCACTGCCTCCACTGGTTTACCGTAAGATGCTGGTGTTTTTTGGCCCATGCCAGCCGAAGAGGCTTGTTTTTTTTGCTGATAAAGTTAGTCTTAATTTTTCTCCTTGGTTTGAAGCCCATTCTCTTAAGTAATTTGCGAACCCCAGACAAAGACATATCAATCTCAATTGATCTTAAATACTCTTGAACAGCCTTGGGACCATCTTGTCTACCATTTCGAAGCATTCTTGCAATGTATTGTTGAGTTGATACACTGACAAATGATGGTCTTCCGCCAGCTGGTAAAGTTGCACTGGAAAAAAACTTCTTCTTGTAACGAGTGAGAGTAGATAATGAGACAGATGGATAACGTTTTCTAATAACAAAATAGGGGGTATTCTGAAGCAACAAAAATTTTATTAAATTTTGAAGCTCAACAGGAACTGGGCGAACCATGGTGTAAGAAGGTCTGAAAAAAGTAAAGTAGTGAAAAAATAGGAGGCAACGAGAGAAAAGGGTAGGGTTTTTATAAGTTTTTTGTTTGTTCCGGATACTGCAAAAGCACAGCATTCCTCATGCTAATATTAAAAAATTTCTGACATTCCTACGAAGAATGAAGGCATGAAATGTTTATGCATTCCTTTACTTTCACTTTTCTCAATATTTGCATTCCCCTCTTTCCTTCTATGGTATTCTACGTATACTCACTCTACAAAAGTATAAGCTATATTATTTGAAAGCCCTTTATGCCACCTGCAGTGGAATTACATACTAAAAGCTTGATAATCATAAAATAACTTAATTTACAAGTATCACTCACAGAGTTCATGCCACTTGAAATATTAAAGTGCAGCAATAATAAAGAGATACTCAAAGTG